>JAFEMH010008412.1:0-28412 GCA_022495995.1 Adenophora triphylla var. japonica | reverse complement strand
GGTATATCATCGTTGATAATTAGTAAGCCTTTTGACAACTCCCTCCGTGAGCCGGCTTTTCGCACTAAGTTTCAAATTCAAGCAACATAATTCATCAATGTACAATGCTCCAGGTCCAACTACCTTGCGGAAGCCTTCAATAAGACTCCAGGCATCATGTTAAAGAAAGTGGTTGCAGAAGTCAAAACGTGATTGGCAAGAGAGGAGGATGAAGAAACTCACCTTCTTTTGGCCTCACTTCCGTGCTATTATCCCTTTCGAAGCCAAATGGCGACAAAAAAACACACAAGCAAGGAAAAGGGTTAAGTCGGGCTATAATGGACTATCTCTGTACGAGACACCCAAGGTACCTATCTAAAGGCTTTCGGGTCTCCTTGCTTGAACGAAAGATTTCCAATTTCAACAAAGAAAAGGAAAAAGAAAATCGATACAATATTTTGATACATCCTAAGTTAGCCAAAGTTTCCAAACCAAACAATACTTGAGGTAAAAGGAAAATGCCATTTACAATATTTCCAAAAAGCAACGTGAGGAATTTTTCTTTTACAAATATTCTCAAAAGATAGTGCAATCTTGTTCTAGAAACACTTTAGTCAACCTAATGCAATCATGGACTAAAATTACTCCTTGCTACAAAGTCAATGTTTAGTGCATTTTTGGGGCTTAAACTTTTTTTAAAAGGCCAATACCAAGATGGAAACTGCCCCAAGAGAGGGCCACATTTAAGCCAAGGAGTAAATAAGTGACTGTCAGTATGTATTACTTCAAGTCTTGACCTACGTCTACAAAAATTTCACGAGCCCAAAACTTGAAGTGGGGGCAATTTGTAGACACTAAAATTTTAATTATGAATTCGTTAATTTTGATTGGTTCAAAAATTCAAAATATTGACTAGGCAAAATTAAATGGTCAAAATCCATAAAATATTTAAATGTTTACAATTGTTAATAAATGGGTAAAAAGTTCAAACAAAATAAATGGACAACCCACATATTACAAAATGGACTTTTTTGAAGTGAAAAGCCCAATAATAGCCCATCTCTCGGGATTATCAAAATTACTTCCCCTATGGCTAGCCTATAAATAAGAGGCTATTGCAAAGGAGAAAGAGACGGAAAATTCTCTGCAAGAACTAATAAAGCCCTGTCGAGATATCAATTCAAGCCTTCAACATCAACAAATCATTCGACGAAAAACACAAGTCACGGGCCGTTCAACGTCAATGTCTTCATCAACTTCGCCCGAGATCAAGCCTCCACGGCCCTTCGTCGAAGTTAAGAAGATTGCAAGCCTTGTTCGATATCAAGCCCAACGGCCCTCGCTCAAACCACATCTACACTACAATCGTTCAAGTTTGGAAAGCAAGCCCATTCGGCTCTCAAAATTCCACCTACATCAGAGATAGAATCAGGGGATTATTACCTTATAATTGGTAATGTCTTAGAGTTGTAATCCATAAAGTTTGACTATAATAAAATTTTAATTGTTGTGCATTTAATTTTGTGTCCACGTGTTTGATGAGAAATTAGTGTGTACAAATCTTTGGCACGCCCAGTGGGACCGACTCTACCTCTCATCTCTATCTCCATAAGAAGACTTTAATGAAGTAATGGCACTAAAGCATGACAACACTGTGCTAGAAAGATGAAAGGTATGGTTGCTGAGGGGACACGTAGCTTGCCCATTGGGCCGAGAACTCGAAGCATATCCGGGTCTTCGGGATCTGAAGGGATTACGAGCGATGAAGCTTACACAGCCAAAGGTGGCCTGTCCAAAAGTCAAGGCCAAGGTTACTTCGGTGCTGGGTAGTACTCAGAAGTATAAAGAAACTAGTTCAATGGAAACCGTTCAAAGTAAGCCAAAGCAAGCGGTCACACACGTTTCACAAGCAAGTTCACAAGAGTCAAGTCCCGATTCAAGCTCGAGCTCTTCTCCCTGGGCATCTAACCTGCGTAGTTCTCCAAATTACTCTGAGTCGTCCACATCTATCATGCATGTGATGATGGCTGATGTAACTTATGTAGAAGAACATATTGCAAATTATGGCTCAGCCTATCGAGAAATTAACCAAAGTGTCGGGCCGACAAGGATTTGCACATTACTTCTCTCATGAACAAGTCTTCGGAGAGCCAAAACAACACCGGAGCCGTAAAAGGAAACCCTTCACGGGCATCGCTTTCAAAGCATCCACTGGAAACCACGGACGCGGATCAACTTCAAAGCAACCAATGGATCAGATCTCAAGCAATCCTCACTCGGATCGATATCCATTCGAGGTTGCGGATACGATAGCTAGCACAATCGTGAGCACAATACGGGAGGTCCTACTCAGAGCAGCCTTTATGTATGCAAAACCATATACAAGAAGGATCGATGGTATAAAGATGCCATCAGATATCAACCGCCCAAGTTACAATAGTTTGATGGGAAGGGGAATCCGAGACAACATATTGTGCACTTTGTGGAGACATGTAACAATGCTTTGGCTGGCAAGTAGGGAGACCTTCTTGCCAAACAGCTTTGCACGTTCATAAAGGGGAAATGCATTTAACTGCATACACCGACATAGAGCCTGTGCAGTCAATCTGGGCAAGCTTGGGCACACTGGAGAATGAGTTTCGACGTGGTTTTATAGCACTCATCGTGCAGTGAGCATGACAGAGCTAACCAATACCAAGCAAATGGAAGGATGAACTTGTAGTTGACTACATCAACAGTGGCGCGCACTAAGCCTGGATTGCAAGGAGAAGATCTCGATCATGCATGAATTGAATTATGCATGCAAGGTATGCATTGGGAACTTTTTTATATTCTACAAGGACTTAAGCCTATGTCATACGAAGAACTAGATACGAGGGCTCATGATATGAGATGAACATTGCGCCTACGGAGGGGATAGTGCTTTCATTCCCAAGTCCAGAGAAGAAAAGAATGAAGCGAAGAAAGTAGACAAGTTTAACAAAGGGTCTAAGGAAGCAATGGTTGTCATGACAGCTCCAATAAAGATCCTTGCAAAGAGCAAGAAGCAAGATTATAAGAAGGTTGAACCACCTCGAGAAGTAGAAAAACAGCGCCCAACACTGAAAGAGCTGGAGGAAAAAAGTTTACCCCTTTCCAGATTCTGATGTTCCAGGTATTTTAGAGTATTTTCTTGAAAAAAAGGTTATTTAACTTCCAGAGTGCAAACGTCCCGAGGAAAGTGGGCGTACACATGAGGAAAAATATTGCAAGTACCACCGACTCGTTACTTATGCAACTGAAAAATGTTTTATACTTAAAGAGTTGATTATGAATCTCTTTAAGCAAGGAAAGATTGTCCTTGACAACTGTGAATGTGGTGCCCAAGATTAGCGGCTCTCTCTTTATATATTTTTTTATTTGGAAACCGCTTTCTCGTGTAAGGGGGATCACCGCCTCACATCAGTTTGGAAACGTCCGGTTTAAATTGAAAAACGGAGTCGCCACGCCATTTTGATTTCCTCAAAACTTTGAAAAAAAAGATTTGGATCCGGAGGTTAAGTTACCCCTTGGGAAGAATTGATTGTCGTTCACCCAAGGAGCCTTGTCGAAGCAAGTCTTCCAAGATCCGCTTTTCATGCTTGCCTTAGTATTTTCGTGTGTGGGATGTGTGTTTTGAAAAGAAGGGAATGTACCAAGTGGTCTTCCGGACGTATAAACCATGAGTTGGTTATCGCTCGGGATTCCTTGGATTTTTGATGTGTTCGGGACTTTGATCCCGTTCTCATCTTGGACTTATGATCATCATGATGAGACCTTGGGTCACATGTGATCGAGATAGGGACACCCTTTTTATAGTCCAAGGATGAGACTCTTTAGAAAGGAATGACCTTTGCCCATCAATCCTACATCTTGAGAAGATTTGAGCTCTTTCGGGACATTTATGCTCGTCTCAAGTGATGATCGGAGATATGTGGCTCAAGTTCATCCTTTTCTAAAGGAAAATCCATCTATGGCATCTTTAAGTGGAGGAAATGATGTAAAGATAGGACATTTACACCATTTTGATCCAAGATGATGCTCCAAGTACCAAAGGGGACTAGGGGAGGGGTATAAAGATTGGATCTTTATACTCATCTTATGCCTTTTTGTGCCTTATGAAAGGTCACTAGGCAATCCTAGGAGAGAGATCCAACCATGAGGGACATGGGGAATGCATTTTAATCTAAAGATGACATTTTTAATGAAAAGATGACATTTTAATATGAAAAGATACTATTTTTGATGCAAAGGATGCTACTTTATATGCAAAGATGGTATTTTAAGTGCAAATGATGCTACTTTATATGCAAAGATGGTATTTTAAGTGCAAAGGATGCTACTTTTCACATCACCATGTGAGAGATCCACCCTAGAACAAGCCTTTTTGAGGTCTTATTGTTCATCCTAGGGTTGGATCTTCCATGGATCCTATGTGATAGGGGAATGGGGGTAATATGATTTACATGCCTAAAGATGGGATCTTTAATGACAATATATCAAGTACCAAGCAAGTATATAACAATATGTAAAGCAAGGAGCAATATATCACATAATGACAAGTATATTTCACGATAAAAAGGAGGAGAGGTTACCAATGGTGGTGTCTCTCTATCTCCTTGAAGTTTGCCGAGGGAAGGACCAACTTTGGAAGGATTTTGAAGAGGAGGGAGGTGGTTTTTGGTACTCTCAGCTCTCTGGAATTTCGTGGTGCTATTTTGGCAGAGTAACACTGCTGAAAATTATATTTCAAAATGGGTAGAGGAGGCCTCTATTTATAGGCACTCTGGCAATGGCTAATGAAGCCGTGCGGCTGTAACCCTAGGGCTAATGAGGCCGTGCGGTCTTATCCAGAGGTGACTCAGCTTATTTCTAGAACCATGCAAGGTGACCTTCTAGAAGTTCTTTTCCAGCGAAGGACTACGTGGAATTTTAATTCCTAGCAAGTCCTTCGCCCCTCGGAAGGTTTGGAAAAGTTCCCAAATTGCCCCTGAACTTTAGGAAAGTCCGGGGAATTGCCGATAAACTTAACCGGAAGGCATGAGCCAGATTTGGGTACTTTCAAAAGCCCCTCGGCAACGTCACTTGCAGGGCAAGTGGGATTGTCGATAGAAAAGTATCCAATCTGGCGAACTGCTGAGACGAATTGGGTGACCAAGGTGGTCGAGTGGCTGAACCTTTGGAAGGCTACCTACGTATCCCGGAGGAATCAAGCCAGATCGTAGTTCGGAAAAGATCCATTGGGGAGAGGGGTGTCATATGTGACGAATTGGCTGAACCTAAAGTAAGCTACCTACGTATCCCGGAGGAATCAAGCCAGGTCATAGTTCGGAAAAGATCCACTGGGGAGAGGGGTGTCATATGTGACGAATTGGCTGAACCTAAAGTAGGCTACCTACATATCCCGGAGGAATCAAGCCAGGTTGTAGTTCGAAATATATCCACTAGGGAATGGTGAAGAGAAACTGGTCTCTTGCTGGGGAAATAGAAGGGAAAGTGACCTAGGAGGTCAAGTGACTGATCCTACTGGGGATACGTTAGATGAAGGAATTTGACCTATGTGGTCGGATATCTAGATCTTTTTGAGGGGCTACTTCACCACTGAGGCGTGATGAAGGAATAAGGTGTGACCAGTGTGGTCGAATGACTGGACCTTTATGAAAGGCTCATGCACCACTGAGGAGTGATGAATGAAAAGAGTGACCAATGTGGTCGGATGGCTGGACCTTTATGAAAGGCTACCTACGTATCCCGGAGGAATCAATCCTTGGTCGTAGTTCAAGTCTCACTAGATAGTTAGGAACATGTCTAGGATCCTTGAGATTTTGACGATTAATGGAGGAGTCACCTAATTTGACAATTAATGGAGGTTGTCACCTGATTGACAATTAGTGGAGGTTGTCACCTGATTGACAATTAATGGAGGTTGTCACCTGATTTTTAGGAATTCTTTGAATTTTCCTATGAGTTTTGTTGATGATTTTGGAATTTTGATGATTAACCTATGAGGCTAAGAGGATAAATGAACATGCATGTGCAATTTATTTGAAAAATAATGAGAATGACCCATTTTTGAAAACAAAGTAAGAGAAATGATGTCTAAAATGTGATGGAGTCCTTGCATGTGCTAGAACTAGGTCAATTTCTGATCATGGATGGGAAAACAAGATTTTGGACGATGAAAAGGATTCATGCATGCCATTTTGAAAGATTAATGCTTATGTGCAAGGAATTTTTATGAAAATTAGACTTTTGTGCTTAGGAGAGCAATGTGCTTGACATGACGTGCTTCAAATGATGAAGGACACGTTTTCTAGGCAAAAGATGCTAGAAATCTCATATGAATGCTTTTCTTTGAAAATATGTGCACCTTTTGGATATATGCATGCTTTTGAAATAAGATGAAGGACTGACACATTTTTTTTTGTGTTTTCCTACAGGAGAAAAAGTCGAGGGGACTTTCTGAGGTAGCTGTGAAGCTATGGGACAGAATGCCCAACTTTGAGAAAGATGGGGTAAACCCCAAGCAGCTGGTAATGGCTACCGGCCTTGATCTGTTTATTGATGCTATTGGTAGAGGTATCCATGTGACTTCCAAGAGTAAGGGGCTAGTCCAGGCCCTCTCAGAGTTCTGGTGGGACACCACCCTCAGCGCTTTCATCTCAGCTGGGGGGAGATTACGGTGACTCCAGCCGACTTTACTGCTATTACAGGCCAGCAGTTCACTGGGAGGCCTGTGACTTGGAGAGACCATATCACAGCAAAGGAGTTCAGAGCTCTGGTTGGGTTTGAGCTCCGTCCTAATGGACTGGGGATGGAGACGAGGAATGTGGAGGTGGCGGTCCAGGAGTGCATGCATGGATTTGCCGCCAACGAGGTGACTGCCCACCAGCTCGCGAGAGCTTTCTTGTGGTTGATGCTGTCAGTCACTATTTTTGCCAATTCTGGGACGTTGGCTATGTTGTGCCTGCTTGACTCTTTGGAGAATCTTGATGAGGTTGGGGCGGTCTCTTGGGGTGAGGCCGGATTGGCGGAGCTTTATTTCTCCTTGGATATGTACAGCCGGAACAAGGCTGCCTCTATGGACTGCTTCTCTTTTGCGCTTGAGGTAATCTCACTTTCTTTTCTCTCTTTTACTTTTCGGTCTTGAGACTTTTATGAGAGAAAATGACCCTTTTGTCTTGAACGTGCAAGTGTGTCCGGGTTTTGTGAGGTGATCGGGTTTTTTCCTTGGAACCAGCAGAGTGATCCGGAGATCTTCCCGGCCATGATTCATTGGAGAGGAGATGCTAGAGACAAGTTTATCGGGAAGACCCGGATCACTTTTGACTACAAGATGGTTAGACCGGTCATCAACAGGGATGGGCATGATGGAGTTGACTTCTATCCTTGGGGGAGGTACCCGGAGGTTTTGCTAGGGGATGCCGTGGAGGCGACTAGGCAGAGGAGGTGTCTGACGGGCTTGACATGTGATGTCATTTACTTGGGGGACCGTTTTTCTAGGCAGCATGGCCATGTTCCTCCCTTGGATGCCATCACACCTCACGATCCTCCAGCCCGCAGGCTGCAGCCCAGAGACTGGTCAGAGGATGATATTTCTAGCTATCGGGCTGGCGTAGCGGCCGAGGAGTATTTTGACTTGGCTACCCCATATGCCACCTTCGTAGAGCAACGTTTGAGGACGCCACAGAAGCTATTGAAGCTGGCCGTCACTCAGGGGTACGGGGAAGCTGAGCCTACTGACCCGCTGATGCCTCCCGCTCATCTCTCATATGTGGTCAACGGGGTACCGAGGAGGTTTATGATACTTGGCCCTGACACGAGGGAGCCCCGGTATACTCTGCCGCCTGACAGCACTGTGAGTACATTTAGGGTCTCTTCCCTTTTTGGATTTCTTTGCTTTCTGCAATTTTGAACCTTTCTTGAGATATTCTGAGTTTTTCTTCTCTTTTCTCTCAGTTTCCTGCTCACTCTTACGATGGCTTGGTTCGGCAGAACAGGGGTTGAAAGGATGTGTGTCGGTCCCTTCTGAGGAAGTTGGCATGTGCTTCCAGGGCTGGGACGAATGTGCAGGAGCCCGTGCGCAAAAGAAGGCACGTTGGGAGCACTACCTCTACCTCGTCGGCTTCAGAGTATGCGACCTCCTCCTCCAGTGCTATGCCTCAGGGACGGGGACCCAATACCGGCATCCTAGAGCAGCTGGCAGAGTATGAGCATGTGAACGTCAACCTCTCTGATGTGAGTGACGCCGAGGACTTGATGAAGGATCCTAGCTTCTACGAGCTGAGTAGCGACGAGGAGTCGGAGGCTTAGGATTCCTTAGGGATTGATCTAGGAGGAAAGAAACAAACAATGAACAATTTCATGCACATTTTATTTGTTTTTGTTTTTATTTGGGCGCCGATGGGTCAAAAACAATGTATTACTCTTTTATTTGCTTTTCTATTTTATGCTTTATGAATTTGCATATTACTTGAGCCTCGGGACAGTTTTTTGCTTGAAAATGGGGCTGAAACTGGGCCAAAAATGGTTTGTGATGGCATATAACTGCATGAATGGTATTTGGATATGTTTTTGTACAGGTTTCATTGAGAAAGTGGGGTGAGAAATCCACTTGGGCAGCAGCAACAGCTGCTGCAGATTTTTTTCTGCAGAAGGCAAATGAAGCCATTCGGCCAGGTCTTGAGGCAAAAGAAGCCGTGCGGCTGGAAGTTCTGTCTGAACAGGTTTTTTTCAAAATAAAACCAAGGCTTGGCCCTTTCATTTCATTTTCACCCTAGACTTGTCCCAACTGATCCCAGAGCATATTTCTGACCAAAAGACATCAACTTTGATCACCTTGCAATGGAGAAACCCGTTAGATTGCAAAAGGGGAAAAGAGACCGTTTTCTATGCGATCTTCAATCTTGGATGAGGCATAACTTTCAATCCAACAAGAGGCTGTTTGATACCACTTTCAAAATCAAGTCTTTATGGCATTTGAAGGATCTCCCGCCCGATTGGGACCTTTTGAGAGCCGCGGCAAGGTTTTGGGACGTCCGGAGACATGTTTACTGTTTTTCTTACAACGAGCTCGTTCCAACCTATGAAGACTTCCGAGCATTGATTGGGGGTCCAGAAATTGAGGCCGTATCGATTCCTTTGATCGGAGACGTGCCGGTGGCAGTAAAGCTGGCATCTTTTTTGCAGATTTCTCTGGGAGAGGCTGAGGGGATGATAGTAGCCCCTGATAGGATTGACCTTTCTGATATCCCGGGCAGGTTTGGGTTCCCGGATACGGCTACGACCACTATGGCTATGGATGCCTTTATCCTCTGCGTGTTCTCATCTTTGTTCATTGCCAAGTCGGTAGGAGTCTGCCATGGTGGACTATTGGACATGGTTAGGGATTGCAGGGCTGGGAAGGATATTATCCCGCTGGTTTTGGGTGAGACCCTGCATGGCATCGACATGATGGCTAGGGGAGACCATTTCATGAGATCTGAAAGCCCGACTGTGTTGACTTTGTGGCTGCAGGAGAGATTTGGGCTTTGCCGTGGGCTTCGCCTACTCGGCCCTTGGGTGATTTCCTGCAGGGGTGCACCTAGGCACAGGACTAGGGTAGCTGGGAGATGACTATGGCTAGGTTATCCACTTTGGATATTCACTCGCGGGTACCTCATCGAGGTCAAGACCCGGATGACATTTCAGGAGTCCTATGTGGTGAGGGTTTCGGGGCTTTCTTGGTCATCCTTCTACATACCCTGCTTGGTATCCAGGCAATTCGGGGCCTTACAGGAGCCGTTGGGAGATTGGGAGGACATCAGTACTAGGGAGGTGGTGCCTTTGGACATGAGGGATCCAGCCAGCTTCTCATTCTTCTCGAGGGCTTGGACATACACTGCTTTCCCACCCAGGGCCATTCTCAAGAGCAGGAAGAGTACCATCTTGACTACGGCCTACTTAGACTGGTACGAGAGAGAGATGGGAGCGACTCAGGTCGTTTTGGGAGAGAGACGTCAGGCTTTATTGGGGGCTGACTGTGACTTGAGTAGGACTCTGAGGGAAGCTGAGGCTAAAGCGAGTCGCCATAACCAATCGGGTGACTTTATCAGGGACATGGAGGATCGGTATGAGAGGCTTTCTGAAGTCGCTCCCTTGACCGAGGCTCAGAGGGAGGAAGTGCGGACTCGTGCCCGGGTTGAGAGGGCACTTATTGACACAGGTTTGATGGAGGCTCCAGTGAGGATACCAGAGGTTGGGATGAGGGAGACCGACATCATTGAGAAGAAAAGGAAGAACACTCGACGAGGTCGAGGTAAAGGGAAGAAGAACAAAGAAGACTCAGTGAATGACAACTGATAGGTCTTTTCTTAGGATTCCCTTATTGCCATTTGCAAACACAATAGTTTATTAGGCATTTTATTGTATTTTAGATCTTTGTAGCAGGTTAGCAGAGTCAAGAGTAGACCGTGCTTGAACTCATCAAGAAGTTTTTAACTTGTAATTAACAAGAGATATTATCTTAGAAATTTATACAACACATTTCATGGAAACTTTATTGTCTTATTTATTGTTTAGACCGAACTATTTCTGGCTGCCTATGTTCCCCTTTTACAAGAAAGACTAAGGGGCTCTGGTCTTCGTAGTTCATTCTGGTGAACTATCGGAATTTTTGTACTTTTGGTTTTTTTTTTCATGTGCAGCCCTGTCTTTTGCCTAGACCGCCCTTTTTGGGTTTTCAGCCTAGCTGGGCATTACTCTTTTTGCACTAAGATTTTTTCTCTTCTTTTTTTTTATGTGCAACCCTGTCTTTTGCCTAGATCGCCCTTTTTTAGGTTTTTCAGACTAGCTGGGTATTACTCTTTTTGCACTAAGATTTTTTTCTTTTTTTTTTATACGTATTACATGCGGAGCTTATCACCGTTGACTGGGTGGACAAAAGGATTGCCATCCAGGTCCGCAAGCTTCATTGCTCCTCCCATAGTATCTTCTGCACCACATACGGGCCGATCCAAACGGGTTTCCATTTTTCGAGGGGGTTGTCTCAGGTAGGGGGTTTCACCTTCAACACTAAGTCGCCCTCTTTGATGTCCCTGGCCTTGACTTTCTTGTCGAATGCCCTGGCCATTCGCCTCTGGTAGGCTCGGGTGTGCTTCATGGCTTTTAGCCTTCTTTCATTGAGCAGGGCCAGCTCGTTGTGCCGGCTGCGCAGCCATTCTACCTCGTTGACACTGTTCTCCAGGAGGACCCTTAATGACAGGATTTCCAACTCCACGGGCAACACTGCTTCCATCCCGTAGGTTAGGGCAAAGGGGGTTTCTCCCATAGCCGTTTCGACAGACGCTCAGAGCCCCTGCAGTGCCGATGCACTTTTCGGGCCAGTCACGACCACGGGTGGCCATTTTTCGGATAATCCGCTCGAGCGTCTTATTGGCAGCTTCCACGGCTCCATTAGTCTGAGGTCTGTATGGGGACGACTTGTTACGAGTGATTCTAAATTCTGACAGTAATCTATCGCAGTCCCCTTCAAAGTGCGACCCGTTATCTGAAATGATCTCATTGGGCACCCCATATCTACACATAATGTTTTCTTTGATGAACTGGGCCACTTTTCTGGAAGTGAGGACCTTGTAGGACTTGGCCTCTACCCACTTGGTGAAGTAGTCGACTGCCACTAACACGAATTCGTGCCCATTGCTTCCTGTCGGGGCTATCTTTCCTATCACGTCAATACCCCAGGTTGCAAACGGCCAAGGGGTCGTCATGCAGTACAGGTCATAAGGCGGAAGATGGTTGAGGTTTACAAACCGTTGGCATTTGTCACACTGTCGGACATGCTGGACACAGTCTGTTTCCATGGAGATCCAGTAGTAACCCATTCTGAGGATCACTTGCATCAATGCTCTGGCATTCATATGAGGACCGCAGGGACCATTATGGACTTCGGTCATCAACTCTCTGGCCCTTTCTTGGGTGACACATAGGAGGAGTGGTCCCTGGTACCGTTTCTTGTACAGGTCGCCCCCTAGGATGACATAGTGGGAGGCCAATCGTTTCAGGGCTTGCAAGCTCTTGGCCTTAATGCCTTCCCTTGGTCTACCTCCTTCGTCTCTGAAAGCGGACTCTCCATCTTTGAGGAACTGGTAACTCGACCGTACTGTGGTTCCTTGACAGGATCGGGTCCCAAGTCTACTTCACAACAGTAAAGCCGGGGCTTCTCTTCTACCCACTCAAGGGTTTTATTGCCTTTCCTCGGGGATCTCTACCAGTGAGGCTAGAGTAGCTAAGGCATCTCGCAAATCTCGTTATTATCCTTGGCGTGTAATGGAAGGTCACTTCTCGAATCGCTCACCAACTCTTCCATGTAGGCATGATACCTCAAGGTTGGGATCCACAGCCTTCCACTTGTTGGAGACCCGGTTGATGATCGTGGCCGAGTCTCCATAAACCTCGAGCTCCTTTACATTTCTTTCTAAGGTAGCCTCTAAACCAGCAATGCAAGCTTCATACTCGGCGACATTGTTCATGGCAGGGAAGTTTAACTTGAGGGCTATGGGCGTGTGCTCATCCTTCGGATCGACCAGTAGCATTCCTATGCCGTTTCCTCTTTTGTTAGCAAATTCACAAAGAACAAACTACCATTGGTTCTCGGGCTCAACTATGAAGATCCATTCATCTGGGAATTGGGGTTCAGGCTCGCGGTCCTCATTACTAGGGAAGTTTGCCAGACGGTCTGACAGTGCTTGACCCTTGATTGCCTTTCTCGTCACATAGTTGATGTCATACTCAGCTAAGAAGAATGACCACTTTGCTAGGCGCATTGAGAGGGAAGGCTTGTCAAAGATGTACTTGATGGGGTCCATTTTCGAGACCAAGTTTACAGAGTGGGCTTGCATGTAATGCTTCAGCTTACCGACTACCTGCACTCCCCCGCACAAGTCTTTTCACATGCCGAGTAATTGAGCTCACTTCCCCGCAGCCTTCCTAATGACAAAGTAAATGGCGTTTTCTACCCGAGAGTCTTTCTTCTCCTGAGCAAGCATAGCCCCAACTGTCGTATCAGTGACAGTGAGATAGAGCAGAAGAGGTTTCTGTCTATGTGGGGGGCATAGCACCGGAGGATGTACTAGGTACGCCTTGATCTGGTCAAAGGCATCTTGACATTCCTCGGTCCACTATGTGTCTGCATTCTTCTTCATAAGCTTGAAGATGGGCTCGCACATGGTGGTCAGCTGGTTGACGTAGCGACTGATGTACTGCAGTTTGCCCATAAAGCTCTTGACTTCTGTCTGGGTTCGAGGTGGCCTCATGTCCATAATGGCCTTGATCTTTCGGGGATCGAATTCAATGCCTCGCTCCGTGACCATATACCCAAGCACTTTTCCCCTTGTCACTCCAAAGGTGCATTTGGCAGGGTTTAGTCTCATGGAATGCTGTCTCAACCTCCCAAAGAACTTTCATAGGTCAACAAAGTGCTGTCCATCCTCGCCTTTGGAGTGGATTATCATGTCATCGACATAGACCTCAATCTCCTTGTGGATCATGTCGTGAAAGAGTGCGGTCGCTGCCCTCTGATAAGTAGCCCCGACGTTCTTAAGCCCAAATGGCATCACTGTATAGCAGTACGTTCCACACGGTGTGGTGAAGGCTGTCTTTTCTTGGTCCTCCTCGGCCATCTTGATCTGGTTGTAGCCAGCAAAGCCATCAACGAAGGATTTAACTTCGTAGTTAGCAAAGGGCGTCCACCGTAATGTCTATGTTTGGCAAGGGATAGTCGTCTTTAGGGCCGGCCTTGTTCGTATCCCGAAAATCTACACAAAGAACTGCACCTTCCCATCGGCCTTAGTCACGCTTACAATGTTGGATAGCCATGTCGATATTCGATGACTCGGATGAATCCTACCCGTAGTAGCTTCTCAATCTCTTCTTTGACCTTGCAGAGACCACTCTAGCTTGATCTTTCTCGCTCGCTTTACCGGCTTAGCATCCGGTGCTAGAGGGATTCTGTGCTCCACAATTGAACCGTCTAGCCCCTAAGCATATCCCTGTATGACCATGCAAACACGTCCATGTATTCTCAGAGTAGATTGACCAGTCTGTCCCGTTCAACCCCCTGGAAGAAGCTTCCAATCTGAGTCTCTTTAGGTTCCTCGACAATACCCAAGTTAACACTTGTCAAAACCTCCTCGGCAGCTTGGGCCCGGTTTTCCTCTTTGTCTGTAACCTGCTTAAAGATTTCTTTATAATGTATTGCTCGTTTAGTGTGTTTGCATCTTGTTCAAATGATTCATTATTAACTGTTGTTAAGTTTTGAGTTAATTTGTCATTTGTTAAGTTGGCAATAAGGGGATACTCAGAAAGATCTGTCATTTCATTCAAAGCGAAAGGAAAGATGACATTGGCTGCATATTCATAATCCTCAGGCGTGAGGCCTTCAGATGACTCAGAGGACTGGAATTCAAAGATTCCTGACTCATATGGCTCTTGACCCTACCGACTCTGGACCCTACACTACTTATTGACTCAAAGTGTTTGACACGGGTTGGACTGGGGTTTCACTCTTTCCTGCTGTTGCCCTGGGGAGTAGCAGTCTTGTCAGCGTTCTTCAGAAAGGTGGAAACTTCGAACTGATCGAAAACTTGTCGAAAATCATTCGTAGGCCGGTACCTTGGAAAGATGGTGGGGGATTCAGAGAAGCCTGATGCAGTTTCTCAGCGAGCTTGTCCGTAACAACCGGACTCATTGACTGAAGGGCCTGGCTCATCTTGTCAATACACTGCTGATAAGTCATCTTCTCTTTACCGATCTTTGATATCACAACCTTGTCGGTGTAGCCAACAGGAGGGTTGGCCTGGATAATGCTGATGAAGTCTTCCTCGGGAGATAATTTGATTCTGCCTTGGTTAACCATGTATTCTATGGGAGTCTTATATTCTGCTTCCAAATCGGCTAGCTTTTCGTTGAACTTCACAATAGCAACAAACTCAGAAATTTCCGCTTCAAGAGGGTCAATGATGACGGGAGTGTCGGGCTGGACTTTGTGTTGGCTGACTGGTTCCTCAAAGGGATCCTTGGCATAACTGACGTAATAGTCGAATTTGCCAGAGGGCTCTCCTAAAGTTCCCACACTCTCGTCTCCAGCTTCGTACCTTTCCTTCAATTTCTGTTGCATGGACTTCCTCTTCTTCTTCTTTCTTGAAGGAGCATCCTCGTTAATCCAATCTTGATAAGCATATTCCAAACAGTCCTCACAATCACATACATCATACCAGATGTGGGGCCGGGGTTGAGCTGGGACGGCCCCTCCAACTACTTGGCTATTACCATTATTGATTACCACATTGGCCATTTTTGACACTGGGAAGTTAAGACCTGACGGTTTTGATGGGTTATCTGAGACCTCTGTGCCGAAAAACTGCTGACCCGGTGTTCTCACCCGATTCTTTCTCACTGCGGGAAAGGGATAGGAGAGGTTTAGACTCGGGGTAGGTGTTTAGGCTGAAGGCTCAAGCAATATGCAAATTAAGAATCTTTCAGTTTACTTAAAACGGTGTCTTTTATTAATTTCTATTTGGTTGGAAAAGGGGTTCTGCCCTTCTTTTTCGCAACTACTCTAGATCCTGGATTAGTGGGTTTCGTCACTACGTCTATAAGCCCCTCATATTCCACCTGTATTTCGACCTCCCAGGGTGGATAGCCCCGGGTGAGGGTCCTATAGGGCACGCGGATCCCACCGACCGAGAGAGAAGAACGCTCCTAACGGGTCTAGCGGGTCATATGAACTTTTAACGCGCGAGCGATGCGGATTATGGTCAAGGCAATGCTGGGAAAGTCTCGTCTTTCAGCCTTAACGGAATTTCGGCAGAGTTTCGCTTGCGCGATTGACGTTTTGACTTTTGGCAATGTCCAAGAAGATAATAGGCATGGGTCGGGCGGTAAAAGCCGAATGACTCAGTGTCACATTGAACTTAGTTGCGTACGCTGTGTGCGAGTCAAAGTCAAAGTCAATGCCGGGTCCAGATCTTGCCAATTTTTTCCTTGTCGAAATTTTGGCAGAGCTCCGCTTGCGCGAAAGATCTTTGGAATTTTGGCACGGACTCGGTCTCGACTCTTACGCATCCCGTGCGAGTCAAAGTCAAAGTCAATGTCGGAGTCAAGATTCTGCAAATTTTTCCTTGGCAGAATTTCGACAGAGTTTCGCTTGCGCGAAGGATCTCGACTTCCGTCATGGGCTAAGGTTTAACCTTTACGGGGGTATGCAACTGGGCTATATGACACGGACTAGACCAAAAACCAACCAAAAGTCACGGTTTTAAAATGTGTGACACGGACTGTGCATTGGTCGACACTGGCTGCCATGGGGAGTTTGGGATGATTCAGTGCGCGCCCGGGAGCATCGTAATACTGTCCGTGACTGCAACTGAACAACCACCCTGGGTTAAAGGGACGTGCGTGCAAAAGTGTACAGGATATATATGGTGCTCGTAGTTTGCGGCCTCCTAAAAATATTCCTTTTTTAGTTAAAACAGAAATTTTCAGAAATGTGTTTTAAAGGAATGATTTTTCGGGACGGGGGAAAATGCAGCAAATAAGCACGTAAATTTTCTGGGAGCCCCGATCAGTCTTGGAACTGAATAGCCCCAAGCTGCCAAGGCTGCCAGATTAACCTCAAAAGTGTCCTGGTGGAATTGCTAATGAAGCCGCCCGGCCAGAATCCAGGGAGGATTAAGCCGTACGGCTGCATCAAGCAACTTTCTAGGTTCCAATTTCTTTGATCTGCAGGCTATTTTCCCGGCCTTTTGGCGCCTTTTCAGCTTCCAACAAGCTTCCTGTTCAATGTTTAGAATGTGCACAATTCCAAGAACCAAAGATGCATGCAATGCAATGCAAGGAAAATAAGGCAAGCATGAGAAGCGGATCCGCGGCGGAAGGCTAACCCACTCGGAAAAAGCTTTCCTTTTTTTTTTCGAAAAGAGATACCGGTACGTGGGATTGTTAGACCACAATTTATCCCAAGCCTCGGGTGAGGAAGCGATACAGGAAGGTTAATGGTTTCCACCTATATACCGGGTATCATTTTTTTTAAAAGAAATGAAAGCTTTCTCCTTTGGTTTATTTCCCCAGCAGAGTC
The DNA here is from genome assembly GCA_022495995.1 of Adenophora triphylla var. japonica. Taxonomy (NCBI): domain Eukaryota; kingdom Viridiplantae; phylum Streptophyta; class Magnoliopsida; order Asterales; family Campanulaceae; genus Adenophora; species Adenophora triphylla. The sequence goes on along the minus strand of JAFEMH010008412.1, from coordinate 11,302 downwards.
GCCAAACTGTGGATATGGTGCCCAAGATTAGCGGCTCTCTCTTTATATATTTTTTTATTTGGAGACCGCTTTCTCGTGTAAGGGGGATCACCGCCTCACATCAGTTTGGAAACGTCCGATTTAAATTGAAAAACGGAGTCGCTACGCCATTTTAATTTCCTCAAAACTTTGAAAAAAAAATATTTGGGTCCGGAGGTTAAGTTACCCCTTGGGACGAACGGATCGTCCTTCACCCAAGGAGCCTTGCCGAAGCAAGTCTTCCAAGATCCGCTTTTCATGCTTGCCTTAGTGTTTTCGTGTGTGGGATGTGTGTTTTGAAAAGAAGGGAATGTACCAAGTGGTCTTCCGGACGTATAAACCATGAGTTGGTTATCGCTCGGGATTCCTTGGATTTTTGATGTGTTCGGGACTTTGGTCCCGTTCTCATCTTGGACTTATGATCATCATGATGAGACCTTGGGTCACATGTGATCGGGATAGGGACACCCTTTTTATAGTCCAAGGATGAGACTCTTTAGGAAGGAATGACCTTTGCCCATCAATCCTACATCTTGAGAGGATTTGAGCTCTTTCGGGACATTTATGCTCGTCTCAAGTGATGATCGGAGATATGTGGCTCAAGTTCATCCTTTTCTAAAGGAGAATCCATCTATGGCATCTTTAAGTGGAGGAAATGATGTAAAGATAGGACCTTTACACCATTTTGCTCCAAGATGATGCTCCAAGTACCAAAGGGGACTAGGGGAGGGGTATAAAGATTGGATCTTTATACTCATCCTATGCCTTTTTGTGCCTTAAGAAAGGTCACTAGGCAATCCTAGGAGAGAGATCCAACCATGAGGGACATGGGGAATGCATTTTAATCTAAATATGACATTTTTAATGAAAAGATGACATTTTAATATGAAAAGATACTATTTTTGATGCAAAGGATGCTACTTTATATGCAAATATGGTATTTTAAGTGCAAATGATGTTACTTTATATGCAAAGATGGTATTTTAAGTGCAAAGGATGCTACTTTTCACATCAACATGTGAGAGATCCACCCTAGAACAAGCCTTTTTAGGGTCTTATTGTTCATCCTAGGGTTGGATCTTCCATGGATCTTATGTGATAGGGGAATGGGGGTAATATGATTTACATGCCTAAAGATGGGATCTTTAATGACAATATATCAAGTACCAAGCAAGTATATAACAATATGTAAAGCAATGAGCAATATATCACATAATGACAAGTATATTTCAAGATAAAGAGGAGGAGAGGTTACCAATGGTGGTGTCCCTCTATCTCCTTGAAGTTTGCCTAGGGAAGGACCAACTTTGGAAGGATTTTGAAGAGGAGGGAGGTGATTTTTGGTACTCTCAGCTCTCTGGAATTTCGTGATGGTATTTTGGCAGAGTAATACTGCTGAAAATTGTATTTCAAAATGGGTAGAGGAGGCCTCTATTTATAGGCACTCTGGCAATGACTAATGAAGCCGTGCGGCTGTAACCCCAGGGCTAATGAGGCCGTGCGGTCTTATCTAGAGGTGACTCAGCTTATTTCTAGAACCATGCAAGGTGGCCTTCTAGAAGCTCTTTTCCAGCGAAGGACTACGTGGAATTTTAATTCCTAGCAAGTCCTTCGCCCCTCGGAAGGTTTGGAAAAGTTCCCAAATTGCCCCTGAACTTTAGAAAAGTCTGGGGAATTGCCGGAAAACTTAACCGGAAGGCATGAGCCAGATTTGGGTACTTACAACAGCGAAGACTCATCAGAAACAAATTACGTCTCCATCCTCATCGATTTTGCGACTATGGAAGAACTTGTTGTCGAAGTTTTCATGGCGTCTACATATGAAGAAGATGATGAAGACGTTGAAGAGATAAAGGTAATTAAGACCCCACAAAACGTAATGAAGTTAGGGGGGTTTTAATGAAGTAGACAACGGGAAACCTCCGTTACAACCTTGTGCCTCATGTTGCACGACAATCACTTTTACTGATGAGGACTTCCAACTAGGCTCGAAATTGCACAACCGTCCTCTGTTTGTCACAGGATACATCATAGAAGAGAAGATCAATTGTATCCTCATTGGCGGATCAGTTGTGAACATCATGCCAAAAACTATAATGAAGAAGCTGGGCATATCTGTAGATGAACTCACGAAGAGCCGTTTGGTCATTCAAGGATTCAACCAAGGAGGACAACGTGCAATTGGGATGATTCGTCTACAACTAGCGATTGGTGAGTTGCAAGAAGACACTTTATTCCACGTGATTGATTCAAGGACATCGTACAACTTGTTATTAGGACGACCTTGGGCACATGCTAATGGAGTAGTCCCTTCTACCCTTCACCAATGCTTCAAGTTTTATAAGGGCGGAGAGGTAACGATATTGGGTGATAACAAACCATTCACAGAGAATGAATTTGGTCAATACTATTTTTTTTTATAATAGCATCCACAAGTAAGAGCTCTTTTGTCGAGTTTTATATGATACATCAATGTCATGTCAGTAAATAAAAAACTTAAAACACTTTTTCACAATGGTAAAAAAATGATTGCTTTTTTGGGGCCCCTCAAATATCATATTAGTCCCTCTGATTCCAATTTAAATGTTGTTTTGTAATTTTTCACAAATATTAAAAAAATTAAAAAGAGACAATTACTTCCATGACTTCTACATATATATATATATATATATATATATATATATATATATATATATATATATATATATATATATATATATATATGTATAATGGCATAGAGTATTTGAGCTCACTAATTTTCCATCAAAAACTTGTATCTAGACAAAATATTCATCTCAGCAGCTCTGTATACCTTTTACTTAGTGGAAGAACTTAACAAAAAAATAAATCAAACAGAAAAAGTTTCAGAAATACTCGAATTTCAAAAATTGACTTTTTAGTGGAGTGGAGGGAGTATAATTCATCTCAAAATTACAGGATTCTAACTATTCATCTTTTAGTATAGATCATCATTCTATGAAGATAAACAAATTTCAATCATGGATCTGGAAAAAGCAAGGAATCAAAGAAATATTGATTACCAAAGAAAAGAAACAATTAATTTGGTTTAGGCAATAATACAAACATCTAGAGTGCATAAACAAAAAATTCTCCTAATATTAATACATTGCACCACTACCAACTTGTTATTCAATCAATTATCCAAACTATGTTGCTACGTGCAAGCACAACCTAAATTTTCAGGACATAAGAAAGTAATAAAAATATCAGGTGAAAGTAACAAAATTATTGGTTATAAATTGATACTAAAGATCCAAAAATGATATAGAATCATGCCTAGAGCTATATCTATTGCTGGAGACGGTGAGCACGAATAAGCTGCCAAAAGATGAAGAAGCAAGGAAGATAGGACTAAAAAATCAGTCAAGAAAAATCAATCATAGATGAGTTAACATTGAGCAATTAAGCATGAAAGAAACTCTTATAAATCAAAAAGTCTATTTTACATATCCCTACCATGCTTTTTGTAAATTGAAATCCTGGATAACTATGATACTACCAAACATTGAATCCAATAAAGTCTATTATCTTGATGGGTTTTTATTTATTTATCTTTCAATGGGCATAGTGTCGGCTGACTGTTCAAGATGAGTTGCACCGGAGAGGATGTATGAGCAGTGGTTCTTCAAGCGATCACCTTGTTGCCTGCTTGGAAAAGATATAAGAGAGAAGAGAGAAGAGAGAAGAGAGAGAAGCGGAATGAATTTGGTCAAAGGGATAAAAGCACTTTATTGTCGCTGAGTTCACGCGAAGTTGCAATGTAGGATGTAAAGTTACATTTTTTTATAGTTTAGTACACTATATTCACAATATGTTACAAATCAGGGAAACATAGATAACACTTAAAGCTAACGAAATAAACAAAATGTGTAACGACGTACGAAGATGAAGACAGGGAGGAGGGGGATACCATTAGAAGGGGAAACGTAGGAGTAGGATGGATGTGAGGGGGAGGAGGCAATAAGGTAGAGCGAAGGAGGGATGGTGGCGAGTTTGCCAGACCGCGACCGTTGGTGGGGGCAATTGCGATGGCTGCGTCCTACGACAGTGACAGAAGGATCGAATTCTAGTAGGGGAGATAGCAACTATATAGAAAGAAAGGCGGTTGAGGGAGTCCATATTTAGTAAATTTGACCTGTCTATGCCCATAAGATTACATCTATTCCCTCCGTCCCACCCGAAAATATACAAATTTTTATTTAGGAAGTTCCATTTAAAAAGGCACCTCTCAAAATGATTTTTTTTAACACTTCTTTATTCATGTGACTCACTTTTCATACTCATAGTAACTATTTACGTACTATTTTCTATCCAACTTTTTCTCTCCTATCTTATTTTTCATACTTACAACATTTAATTCACCAGACACTTTCCTTAATGTCATGCAAAACCAATTTTGTGTCTTTATGGATAGGACGGAGTATTTACTAATTTTGGCCGGATTAGGCCAAACGAAAAGAAATTGGTAATTTCATATGTAAATAAAAATTATTAATTTTTATGTTTTGTTTTTAAGTTTTTAACATACATATTATATTAATTCTTTTTTAAATCATTTATATTTAGAATTATTTAATAATTCTTTTTTATGAGAATTTATTGTTACAATATATTTCATAAAAGTATTAAACTTTATGGAATGAAAATATAATTTTAAAAGACGCTCGTTACATTTTTCGTCTATTTCATTATCTTTCGTCAAGTGTTAATCATTTTTACCCTTAATTGCAAAATACTGTGAACAAAGTATATTAAATTGTTAAAAATAAAACTTTAGATACTACATTATAACTTCATGCTAACTTAGTGACAGTAATATACAATTTCTCATAACCAAAACTATTTTGTCATAATATAAATTTAATATCAAATAATGTATTAAAATAAAAACTAATTTGGGTGAACAATAAGTACATGAGCAACTGGTTTGGGTTAAAAATCTGTGGGCAACCCTAATTCTTATGGCTAAGTTTTTGTCTGGTTTGGCCTAAAACCACCTCTCTTTTACGAACTCGGCTCCAAAACAAACTAAAACATGTGCCCAATACAACAAAGTGTCAATATTACCAATTGAGGACTCAACTTCCATCTTTTTTACTCCTACTCCTAGTTGATGACTGGTGGACCTGTAAGGGTAATATGGTCAATATCTACATCCAAAACCATAGGCTCTTTTCAACCTTTACCTCCTGTTTTCTCTTTTCTCTTCTCTAGTCTGTCTATATATAGTCATTTCTTCTCCTAAAAATCATAAACATAATCAAAGAAAACCTCAGATTACTCAGTGAAGATCTCAAGTCAAAAGAAGAAAGATCGTTTATTGAAATATGAGTTCAGTAAGGAAAGTGTCGTGGATGGTGGCAGCAAGCGTTGGACTGGTAGAGGCACTTAAAGATCAAGGCTATGCCCGGTGGAATTACCCAATTCGGTCCCTCCACAGCCATGCCAAGTCCAATCTCCGGTCATTTTCTCGCACCAAAGTGCTATCTTCTCCGGCAGCAGCAGAGATGGTTTCAAGAAACAGTGCTAAAGAAGTAAAACTAAAGCAATCGGAGGAGTCATTGAAGAAAGTTATGTACTTGAGCTGTTGGGGTCCCAACTAATTATCTTCTCAATGTAGTCACCATATATATGTCCTCTGTATAATTTTGTAGATAATCAGGGATTTCACTTTTCTTATCCCTTGTTTCCCGGAAACTCTGAGAAAGTATAATTATGTTAGAAGAATCTTAGAACCTTTTTCTTCAATTTTGACTCCTATTTCTCCCTTTAGTTTCTCTGTATCTGTATGTAGCCTTGATTTGGAGGAAGCTCGAAGGTTTTCCTAAAGAGGCATTTACAAAAAAAAACTCATTTTAAAATTTTAAAAGATGGAAATTACAAATAAAATACACACAAGATGAAAATTACATAAAACTTTTATAAAAATTACAAAAAAATACTTTTGTAAATTGAAAGCGCTATTTTTTTTTTTTTTTTTAAAAAAAAAAAAAGAAAGAAAAAGAACATAAATAAACATAAAATATAAACACAATCATTCTTCAGTTCGAGGAATAGTCTGCAAGATCACAAACTACTTCAACAAAGCTTTAATTCGAAATGCTTAATCTTCAACACTAACAACTTAAATTTTACTGATTCAAGGTGCATGCATTACAAATTGACTCTCCAATTCTCACATTCCAATGATCAAACTGAATCAAATTAAAACCCCTAACGAGAGATATTCAGATCTACTAACCTTCATTCTGATAAACAACTGATAAACATGATAAACAACTGATAAACAACTAATAAACAACGCTATTTATTGAAAACGCAAATTGTTTCCTGAAGTCTTCAAAACCAGCAGCATATTCTTGAGCTAGCGCGTAAGTATCTTTACCGTATCGTAGCTGCTGATCGACTCCCAGAACGAATTTATGTGCCAACACTCTTTTGTAGAAGGAGTTTGTGAAATTGTAGTTGGGACCATTGTCTTGGTCCAGATACACTTGGGAATCATTCTGTCCCTCCTTCAGCTTTGATGGGCATATATTTCGTAAGTAACTTAGGGTTGATTTTTCCATGCTGTGGTCTGGTTGTTTTATTGAAATTGTATAGTCGGTCTTGAATGTAGCTGCAATGGGTCCTACCCATGGTGTGGGTCCTAAGAGTGTACCCAGGTCCTGCACATTTAGACCTTTGGATTTGAAGAATGATAAAGCCGATCGTCAGAATTTGGTGAAATTCGGCCTGAATTTCTTATAGCTTAGCCGGAATCAAGGGACTCGTCGGAGGTGGTCGCCATAGTGTGAATGTGTGCCCAAATTTTGTGAATTCACGCGAGTTTGAAGACATCCTAGTTATTTGAAAAACGGAGTCGCCACGCCATTTTGATTACCTCAAAACTTTGAAAAAAAGGTTTTTACTTGGGGCGGAGGTTAAGTTACCCCTTGGGAAGAACGTTTGGCGTTCACCCAAAGTGCCTTGCCGGAGCAAGTCTCCCAAGATTTCAAGAATCGTGCTTGCTTGCGTGCTTTCTTGTGTGCATGTGTTTGAGAAAAAGGGGGGAATGTACCAAGTTGTCTTCCTGACGTACAAACCATTTGTTGGTTGTCGCCGGATTCCTTGGAATTTTATGTATTTGGGATTATGATCCCGTCCTCATCTTATGACTTGTGATCATCGCATTTTAACCTCGGGACCCTCGGGACTTGCGTGATCGAGAGAATGACTCTCTTTTGGTCAAAGATGAGGTTCTTTAGAAAAGGAGGGTCCTTAGCCCATCAATCCTACGCTTTAAGACGGCTCGAGCTCGTATAGAGGCTTCATACTCTTTCTTAAGCGATAATCGGAGATATAGGGTTCAAGGTTATCCCTTTCCAAAGAAATCGTGAACCTTTAATGGAAGGAACGATGTAAAGATAGGATCTTTTACACGGTCCGTTTCAAGGTTGGGGGAAAGGGGAAATGCATGATGAAAATGACTCTTTAATGAAAAGATGACATTTTTGGTTTTAGCAAATGATGCTTTTTGATTGAAAGAAATGATCTTTATGCAAGTGATGCGTAAAGATAGGATTTTTATGCAAATGATGCATTGGAAAAGGTTTTTGAATGCAAAGGATGCATTTTTATTGAAAAGATTGGATTTTTATGTGCAAATGATGCATAAAAATGACATTTTTATTTGAAAATGGGGTTTTAGGTGCAAAGGATGCACCTTTATGAAAAAGACTACATTTTTATGACAAATGAGGTCTTAATGCATGCAAAAGGGAAAGGGGGTGATAAAGATGTGATCTTTATGAATAAATGCCAAGTCCCAAGCAAGATATATGAATGCAATGAGCAAGTATATCAATTAAAAAGCAAGGTTAGGGGCGTGCGAGGTTACCAATTGCTTCCTTTGCTTCTTCGAATCGGAGCTAGGAGGAGAGGTTGGTCTTGGGTCTTCAAGGAGGAGGGAGGTAGCTTCTTGGCCTTCCTTCTTCACCTTCTTGAGCTTGCACCAATATTCTTCACGTCTTGGGAGTGTTTATAAGTGTATTGTGTATTTTGTGCCTCTATTGTGTGTGTTGAAATGGGTAGAGGAGGCCTCTATTTATAGGTAATCCGGATAAGGTGAATGAAGCCGTGCGGCTAAGAGCAATGAGCTAATGCACGTGCGGGCTTATCCCGAATGACTCAAAGATTCTAGAACCATGCAAGGTGGCAAATTCTAGAACCCTCCTTCCTAATTAAGAAAAACGTGTTTCTTAATTAGGAAGGATCCTCTTCAGCCCTTATTTAATAAAAACAGCTCCTAATGTTTCCAAACGCCGGAAGGTCCTGGGAATTACCGGAAAACTTACCGAAATTGTCGGGAAAATTAACCTAAGGCATGAGAACGTCACTTGCAAGGCAAGTGAGGTTGTCGATAGAAAAGGATCCGATCTCGCGAATGCCGAGACGGATTAGGATGACCGAGACGGCCGAGCGGCCGAACCTTTGGAAGGCTACCTACGTATCCCTGAGGAATCAAGCCAGGCCGTAGTTCGGAATAAGATCCGCCGAGGAAGGGAGAAGAGAAAACCGGTCTCTCGCTGGGGAAAATAGAAAATGACCTAGGAGGTCAAGCAATTGATCCTACGGGGATATGCTAGAAGTGACCAAGGCGGTCTCTATGAGGGATTACTTCATCACCGAGGAGCGACGAAGGAACAGGTGACCGAAGTGGTCGGATGGCCGGACCTTTTATAAAAGGCTACCTACGTATCCCTGAGGAATCAAGCCTTGATCGTAGTTCAAGCATCACTAGATAGTTAGGAACGATGCCTAGGATTCTTGAGATTTTGACAATTAATGGAGGTGTCACACTGATTGAAACTAGAGCTTACGTCACTATCTAGTGGATAGAGGTAGCTAGAGTTTGGTGAACTTGAGCATACGTCTCAATCTCTTTCGAATCAGAGATATGGGTTGCTAAAGTTTGAAAAACTTGAGAGCATTAATGCCTCTCAATCTCTTTCGAATCGTAGATATGGGTTGCCAAAGCTAGAATGATTTAAGCATACGTCTCAATCTCTTTCGAATCGAGATATGGGTTGCCAATGACTTGAGCATACGTCTCAATCTCTTTCGAATCGTAGATGTGGGTTGCCAAAGTTTGAATGACTCTAAGCATACGTCACTATTCATGACAGAGGTAGCTTAAGTTAAGAAGAACTCGACACTGGAGGTTGTCACCTAACGTTATCCCGTTATAACGAAATTAACGGGGAGGTGACTCGGGAATAGAGCTTGATTGCTTAGGAGATAAGGGATATCTTCTCCGAAGAGGGTGTTATCTCGCTTAGAGGATAACGAGGATTGGAGGCCCAAGTGGAAAGTCCAAGGGCAAAATCGTAATTTTTGCTCGAGCGAAAGAGGCACCGACATGAGAGGAAGGGAAAAAGAAGCCGTACTACTGGAAACCTGATTTTTACAGATTATTTAAAACGAGATTTGAACGGGCTATTGGGCATTGTTGCCGCCCATTCCGCCTCAGAGAGAGAGAGAGAGGAGAGAAGAAAGAATTTCGAAATTCTTTGAATTCCCTTGCTTCCCTTGATTTGAGATGGATCCGGCACTCAAGACAAGCAAGGAGGAATGTCTCCGCGGCCGCTCAAAGGAAGAGGAAGGAGCTTGTCCGGATTTGGATAGGAGGTATGACTTTCTCACGCCTCCATCGGAGCTCTATCCGGGAAGGAGGGAGCACAAATCGACGAACTCCGCGATCGGTTGGGGTAAGCGTTCTTATTTGGCTCAAATCCGATGATTTTGCTTGATTTTTGAATAATTTAGGGCTTAACCCGAACTTAGGAATTTTCTAGGATTTTCCTAGGATTTTTGAATGATTTTGAGATGCATGAACAACCTATGAGGCTAAGAATATGCATGTGCAATTTATTTGATGAAAATTATGAGAATGACTCACTTTTTCTCGCAAATGAAGTAAGAATGAGAATTGTCTAAATATGAGACTGAGGTTCTTGCCTTGTGCTAGAACTAGGTCAAAATTTGATTTTCAATGAGAAAACATGATTTTGGAAGATGAAAATGATTCATGCATGCCATTTTATTTGAAAAATAATGCTTATGTGCAAAGAATTGTGAAAAATTATGATGTTGTGCCTTAGGAAAGCAGCGTGCTTAAAATGACATGTTTCAAATGATGAAAGTCACGTTTTTGATGCAAAAGATGCTAAAAAGACTTGTATGAATGCTTTTCTTTTGAAAAAATATGTGCACTTTTGTAACTATATGCATGCTTTTGAAATGAGATGAAGGACTCGACACTTCTTTTGATGTGCTTGTCTACAGGAGAACAAGTCTAGGGGACCATCTCGAGATAGCAAAGTGAATCTTCGCGAGGATGCCGGATTTTGAGAAGAATGGGGTGAACCCTAAAGAGTTGGTGAGGGCTACCGGCCGGGACGCGTTTGTGGAGGCCATCTAAGCACGGGGATTCACATCACCTCAAAGAGCAAGGGCCCGGGTTCGTGCTCTTTCGAGTTTGGTGGGACTCTACTCATAGTTTCCACCGAAATGGGAGAGCTTACCGTGACTCCCGCCGATTTTACAATGACATCGGCTCGCAGCTTCACGGGAGGCCCGTGACTTGAGAGACCACATACGCCTCGAGGAGTTCCGAGCTTTGGTTGGATTTGAGCTGATTCCCAATGGATTGGGTATGGAGACGAGGAATGTCGAGGTGGCACCCGGAACCGCATGCGGGACTTTGCCGGTAGTGACGTGACCCGCCCACCAGCTGGTTAGAGCTTTCGTGTGGTTGATGCCGTCGCCACTATCTTTGCTAATTCTCGGGACGCTAGCCATGACTTGCCTCCTCGACTCTTTGGTTGATGTGGATGGGATAGGGACGGCCTCTGGGGAGAGGCCGGATTGGCTGAGTTATACTTCTCTCTCCGGACATGTACACAATGAAACAAAGCCGCTTCTATGGATCGCTTCTCATTTGCCCTCGAGGTAGCCTCTCTTTCTCTTCTCTTTTCTCTTTTCTCGTCTTGAGACTTCTTATGAGAAAAATGACCTTTTTGATGTTTTTGAACATGCGAGCCTGGTTTTGCGAGGTGATCGGGTTCTTTCCTTGGAACCAAAGTAGAGTGATACATCACCATTTTCCCCTGCGATGGTTCCTTCAGCCGGAGGGGAGATGTGAGTGGATAGGTTCACTGGGAAGACCCGAATCACTTTCGACTACACAAAGTGCGAAGCCTGGTACTCAATAAGGACGGAC
>JAFEMH010008411.1:0-28706 GCA_022495995.1 Adenophora triphylla var. japonica | reverse complement strand
GATCGGACTTACGTTTCGATCGCCGTTGGATGATTTTGATGAAAGATAATGGATCTCGTTATCTTTCTGGCACTCGGTCTTACGTTTGATCGCCGGGGTAATTTTGATGAAAGATACGGGATCTCGTTATCTTTCTCGGGCAGGTCTTACGTTTGACCGCCGGGGAAGATTTTGATGAAAGATACGGGATCTCGTTATCTTTCTCACTGGTCTTACCTTACGTTTGACTCGGGAAGATTTTGATGAAAGATACGGATCCGTTATCTTTCTCGGGCACTCGGTCTTACGTTTGACGCCGGGAAGATTTTGATGAAAGATACGGGATCTCGTTATCTTTCTGGGGCACCTGGCCTTACGTTTGACTCCGGGGGATGATTTTCTTGACAAGGGGCTGACTTTGGTTAACTTTGGTTAACTCGTCAAGTTGGGGACCGAATTGCAGTCCCGAAATTTTAAGGGGCAAAAGGGTCATTTTGACCCTTGCAATCCTATCCGCGCGGAGAGGAATGGAAAGTCGTGGGTATTAATTAGGGCCAACGCCCTTCCTTCCCCATTCAGCTTTTTTCAAAATTACGAGAGAGAGAGAGAGAAATCGTAAATCCGCCATTTTTGGCCAAAAGCTTCAAAAATTCTTCCGATTTCTTCGATTTTTTGAGCAATGGAACACGGGAAGGCGCTTTTCAAGGCCAAGGACGTGGCCCGGTAGCGGAGAGGCGATTGGAGCTCGTCCGAATGAGGAGGCATTACAATCTTTCGCAATCGGTTGAGGAGGAGCATTACCCCGATGCTTGGCAACATTGGGCTTCGGATCCGCATCTCCGAACGGTATACTTTGAAACCCTTTGATCCCTTTGTTGATTTCTTGTTTGAAATTTGAATTTTGGGTGATTTTAAAATTTTTTTTTTTTGAAAATTCGAATGATTGATATGCTTGGCTTTGAATTTTGATTTTGATGCTTTGCATGTTGTAATGAGTATATGAGTAACCCAAAATGTGCATTTTGCTTGGGAAAAGAATTGGCATTTTTGCCACATTTTTTTCAATTCGAAAATTACATGTGAAAATTCAAGAATTGTGATTTTTTTGAAATTGAATATTGCATGTTGATGATGATGATGATTTTTTTTTGAAATTGAATTTTGATATTGATGAATGATGATGCAATGCATGCATTTTGTTTGGAAAGAATGGGCATTTTGCCAATATGAGATGTATGTATGTTTAGGATTTTTTTTTTGAAAAGTGGGACGGATTTTTCCTCCCGTTGCATGTAAGATGGATGATATGCATGTATGCAAATTTTTTTTTTTTTTGAGACGATGGATGGTGTGCATGTTATTTTATGAAAATGGGACGGAGTTTTTACTTCCGTAGGAATGCATCTTTTTTTTTTTTGATGAATGCATTGGGACTTGCTGAAAACTGTTTTCTTTCATGCGAGAAAAATGGGGCTATGCTCATTGTATGCTGTTATGCTGTCGAAATTTCTTTTTTTTTTTTTTAATGTAAATGCAAATGCAATCTTTTTGACATTTTCTCTTTTTTTTTTTTACAGGGCGGAAACCGTTTTGTGACGGAGCAAACAACAAGATGAAGACTCGAGGATCGGTGGAGTCCGTGATTGACTTGTGGGACCGGCTTCCGATGCGGGCCGAGGAGCTTTGCCGAGTCCGAGGCATTGTTGTCGAGACGGGGCTCGGGAGTTCGTCGAGTGCTTGAGGGATCGGTCAAGTTCCCTAAGAGCAAGGGCTTGATGTTTGCTCGCGCAAAGATTGGTGGGACGCGACCCACACCTTCCACTTCTTCCGGGGCGAGGCTACGGCTACGCCTCCGACTACGCCGCGATCACGGCCCGTCCTTTAATGGACGCAAAGATTGAGTGGCGAGATGGCTACGCGATGCCGATCTCGCAGCTCTTCGGGATTTTCCCCTATTCCCAAAAAGGGGATGGGGATGGAGTATGCCGTGGTCTACGGCAAGATCGTGGAGACCATAGCGAGCTATGAGGCCGGGAGGAGAGGATAGGCGCCGATCGATTGCCAGGGCCTTCTTGTGGTTTGCTTTCTCGAGCACGCTCTTTGGACATGCCGAGGGGACGGCGGTCTTTGCCTTGTTGAGGTCCTTGGAGGACATGGAGACGGCCGGAGATGTCTCGTGGGGAGAGGCCGGGCCGGGCAGAGCTTTATTTTGCTCTTGATAGGTACCGGAAGGCCGTGAGCTCTTGTACCGCTTGAGTTTGCCCCGAGGTATAAGCTCTCTTTTGCTTTCCCTCCTTTTTTTTTTGAGCACACACTTTTCTTTTGCACCGGATTGATTGGATTTTTACCTTTCGCAGGTATGGGCGTTGGAGTTTTTTCCACGTCACGGTGTGGCGACACCGGCGGAGTACGTCGGGCGTATCCGGCCATGCGCCTTGGTCCAAGCATGCCCGGGAGAAGATAAGCTCCAGGGGGCGTACGACTCGTGTACGCGGATTGCCTTCCTTTGACGGAGGCCGAGACAGATGAGGGGATGATATTCTTCCCCGGGATCGCTTTGAGGTGGCGCACCGAAGGGCGCCGAGATCCGGACAAGGCGGAGGATTTTGAGGTCCGACTGCGATGCATATTATCTCGGGAGAGAGGGTGACGCGCGCATGGCGTGAACTCGCCTTTGAGGACACCGGTGGAGCCTCCCGCCGATATGATGCACTCCGAGCGATCGGTCCGTGACTGGGATGATTACCGAGCCGCCAAAGACTTCTCGGATTTCGTGGCGATTGAGCCATATGCGACATTCGTCTTGAGGAGGCCGAGGATGCCTCGTGTTCGGATAGGGAGGGGCTTGGGATCCCGCGGTACCCTCGGACGGATTTTTCATATATCCAGGATAGGGAATTCGATTGAGTCTGCAGGAATCCACCGACTGGCAACTTCCACGAGCTTTCCGGCCTGCGTCAGGGTATGAGAAAATTAATGGCTTCACCTTTTCTTCTTTTCTTTCCTTTTGTTTCATCATCCTTTAGCATCTTGCTTCCTTTTTAGCGCTTTTGCTTTTGTCTGCGATTTTCGGCGTTGGTCAGCTGAGAAAGGCGACGAAGCGCAGTGATCGGGAGCCGAGACCATCCTTCGGGGGAGGATGAGTCGCTTGCGGGGGCTCCTCGAGGCTAGAGCGAGGCGGCTACGGCCGGCGCACATCGGACGGGAAGCACCCTAGTCGCTCGGAGAGACTTCTTCGAGAACTCCTTTGTCTCCTCTCATTGAGTCTTGTGGCGATGCCTTCGGATCACGTTATTCTAGGGGATGCACACGGGCAGGGGCATGGGCCGCGGCTTATAGCGGGTCGTCTTCGTGCGTAGAGAGTCCGCGCCTTCACGCCCGGATAAACTTTTAAGATCTCAGCACCCTATCGGGAGCGTGCGGTTGGTCTGACGAGCAGGCCTCTGCAGACGAGGGCGAGATTCCCAGGCGAGAGTTTTAGGGCTCACGAGGAGGCGGGCCCGAGTGGCAAGAGGGCGGGGAGGTGACATCGGGTGTTGGAGACTCCGATTGATTTTTTTTTTTTTTTTGAGATTTAGATTTATACGAATTATACACACATTTTTTGTTTGATGTAATAATTTAAGATTTTATTTATGTTTGCTTGTTTTTTTTTATACACACTCTACTTTTTTTTTTTGGAATGCAATAATTTAGGATTTTATTTTATGAATGATACAATGCGGTATGAATAGGTGTTAAACTCTGAGCCTTAAGTTTTTTTTTTTTGCGAGGGTGTTTGGTATATGGGTAGGTTTGAGGAGGGTTTTGCACGGGTTTAAAACCCGGCCAACGGGACCCGGAATATTCCTCTTTTGGTGTAGCGGCTTGGGTACATTGCAAGGAAGATTTTTTTAGCAAACTGTCCAGCGGATGGAAAGCGAATCTGACCTTTGTCCTTTAATTTTAGTTCAGACCTGGTCTTGCTTTATTTCAAATTCAAATATCCTCTTCAACACTCCGATCCAAACAGCCATTTTCCGGGGAGAAAGAGAGAAAAACCATGGAAATGGCCAAAAATTCTCCAAAATTGTCCAAAGAAAGGCAAATGTTGTTCTTTGAAAAGTTCAAGGAATGAACATAGGGAGATTATGCACGGGAGAAGATCATTCTTTTGAAGAAAGGTGCAAGATACGTAGCATGTGGTTTCTCCAAAGGGTAGTTCCCGGATTATGACCTCTTAAGAGCTTCTTCTTCGTTTTGGGATACTAGAGAGCATGTCTTTTTGCCTTTCCTTCAACGAGATTGTTCCATTGCTCTGAGAAGAATTTCGGGCCTTGCTTGGAGGTCAGGAGGTGGAAGAGATAAGCGGTTCCCTTTGCAGGAGAGGCTGCTTTTGCTGACGGATTGTAAAGAATATCACTTCATCTTTCCCGGAGGAAGGCGCAAGGTATGATCCAGCGGTCCCGATCATTTCGATATTTCCGGTCTTCCCGGCAGATTTAGGGGCCTAGGTTTTGGTGGATGATGCCTATTGGGATGCCTTTGCACTTTGTATGTTTGGCCTTTGTTAGGCTGAGTCTATTCCTTTAGGATGCCTTCAAGTCTTTCTTTGGATATAGTAATTCTTACATGCTTTGGCGAGAGATATCGTTCCTTTGGTCACAGAAGACTTTTCATGCTCGTGGCAGTTAGCTACCGGAAGGCGGGTATATGTGCGGGGGCGGCCTTGCCGTTCCTGCTTGGCCACATGGGCGATGGAGCGTTGGGGGTTCTTCGGGAAACTTCGATATGATCGAGGCCTTGGACTTTTGCCGGGAGAGGTGGCAGTATGCAGATTTTGATGATCGGGGCTCGTGGCCAGCGTTTGGTTTGGCGGGTGGCAGGCTGAAGATCACTCAGGTCAGTTTCAGTGCCCACCAGGTGGCGGAGTGGAGACTCGCAGGTGCTTCGGGGCCAGGTCAGCATTGTGGTTTATGCTTCCGGGGCTTTCTCGGTCCCAGTTTCTACATTCGGCTAAGATTTTCAAAGGACAGTTTGGCTTGGAGCAGAGTTCCTTTGGAGGGTTTTGATGATATAGCCACCAGGGTGGTGGCTCCTGTTTCCATGGTTGGAAATCCTCCGGTGTTTCCATTTCTTTCCAGAGCATATGGAGGTATGATGCCTTTCCTCCTCGGGTCATTCTCGAGCGTCCCGAGGCCGGTGTTCTGACCACTTGTTTTGGATTGGTATGGGAGGCATCTAAGGGAGAGACTCGAGTGGCTATTTTTTCAGACGGGCGTGAGGCCGTTGTAAAGGGTGCGAGAGTCTGGCCCGAGCTTACGAGAGGAGGTAGGGCCGAGAGCCCGAGGGCCACCGCCCATGACAGGAGCGGAGACATGTTGCGGTGCCAGGAGGCTTACGTAAAGACGGGGAGAGGAGGGCTCCTATGCTACCGGCTAGGAATTACGGGGAGATGAGAGATGACGCTAGGGCTACTAAGGCCACAGCGGGAGGCTGGTTTGATAGCGGGCCACTGTCCACCCCCATGCGAGAGCTTAGTAGGAGGAACAGCGACATTTTCCGGTTGAAAGAGAAAGACTCGGAGGGGAAGAAGAAGGGAGAGGCTTGATGCAGAGTGGCTTGGCAGTGACTCACAAGGTTTCAGAGTATCCCTTTCTTGTCATGGCGAGACACATTCGGTTGATTATCTATCCAAGTTTTCTTTTTAAGCGGGTTGCAAGTTGCTTAAAGGAATGAATCGGGCTTAGACTACGTGAAAGAGCTTTTAACTTGTAATGAATATTTGAATTATGTACCCATTTTTTTGGAAGCAGTAACTTGTAGTCGATCAGTTGTATTGATGCCAAGGAAATCCATAGCTTTTTAATTTGTGCTTTAGACCGAGCAGATTCCAGTGCCCTACATTCCCCTCATTTTGAGGAGCTCAGGTGTTCGTGGTTCAACTTTGGTCAACTCAGTTTTTGTTTTTGTTTTTTTTTTTGTTTTTTTTTTTTTGTTTTTTGGTGCAACCCTGTTTTTACCTAGAGCTGGCCGCCCTTCTCAGTTTTCTAACCTAGTTGGGTATTACTCTTTTAGCGCTCTTTTTTTTGTTGTTTTTTTGTTGTTTTTTTTTGTTTGTTTCTTTTTTTGTTTTTTTTTTTTTTTGGTACAGCCACATTTGTTTTTTACCTAGGCCGCCACTTCTCGGGTTTCTAACCTAGTTGGGTATTACTCTTTTAGCACTCTTTTGTTTTTTTTTTTGGTTTTTTTTTTTTTTTACGCGTAGTATATACGCGGCTTGTCACAGTGGCTTGGGTGTACAAAGGGATTCCCGTCGAGGTGCGCAAGGATTGCATGGCTCCTCCCAGGAGAAGGATCTTACGGACTACATATGGCCCAGGCCCATACGGGGCTCCCATTTGCCGGGAGGGTTGATATGGGATAGGGGGCTTTTCTGCCGAAGCAGAGATCACCTTCTGGGATCTCCCGATGCTTTTACTTTCTTGTAAGAAAGCTCACGGCCATTCTTCCTTAGTAGGCTCGGATGTATTCCATACTTAGCCTTGATCGGCATTAAATCTAGTAGGGCCAATTCATCATGCAAACTCTGGAGGCCATTCGAGCCCTCGTTAAATCCACAGCGCACGGCTTTCCCAGTGATATACGGAGCGAGGATTTCAGGCTCGATTAGAGAGTGCGGCTTCCATTGCGTATGTGAGGGCAAAAGGTGTTTCCCGATTGCCGTTATTGATATTATAGCCCGAGTGCCAAGTATAACTTCACCAGGGCCAATCTCTCTGCCTTGGACAGCCATTTTTTGGTTGATGGCTCCCGAGTCTTGTTTAGCTGTCGACGGCTCGCGTTGGTTTTAGGGCACTGTAAGGGAGATGACTTGTGACGGGTTATTAGGAATTCCTTGTGATTTTTCACACATTCCCCTTCCAAGTAGGATCCATTATACGAGATGATTTCATTTGACTACATGTACCTTTGATGTTTTCTTTGATGAAGAGAGGGTAACTTTCTTTGAGTTGAGGGTGCATGGACTTTACGGAGCATCCTTTTAGATTCCTTCGAAGAAATGGACCAATCTGCGTCTAAATGTTTAGGCTCTTTGCGAGTTCAGGATTCACACTTGTCAAAATTTCTAGCCGGCGGCTTAGGCTGCTCGATTTTCCTCTTTCCCGGACAGCTTTGTAAAGATTTCTGTTGTCTCAGCTTGTTCCTTTAATGTGTAGCCTTCTGCCTGATAGATGAATCATTAAGCGCTGTTAATTTTTAGATTAGATTTAATTTCATCATTGATTAAAGTGGCAGTAAAGGGGATACTCCGAAAAGGTTCATCATTTCATTGATGACGAAGGCGAAGAGGGCCTGGCGTTAGCTCTACAGTTTCATGGAGTGCGGGGCGTAAGGCCGTGGGGACGGCTCGAGAGACTCGAACTCAGCAATGTTGAGACTGGAGGACTTTACAAAGGTTGACACGAAAGGACGAGGACCAATTAGCTTGGGTGAGTCTCATTTCCTCTTTTGGTCGTGAAGGACCCGGGCACGAGAGGGGAGTTTCCCAATTCTTTAGCGGCGTCGGCGCCCGGTGGCTTCACAGGCTCAGGAAAGGCGTGGTCTGCGCCTCCCTCTTCGGTCGTTGCTATTATCTCTTTATGCAGACAGGAATCTTCTTCCTTACTAAATTGTGTTTGCGTCGAGAGGCGTCCCGATCAAACCCGTTAGGGAATATGGAGTGCGATGCAATCATGAGGAATTCTCGTGTATTCCCATTCCCGATGGCAATTGCTGTAGGACACAAACTTCTCCTCCCGAGAGTGCGGGGAAGAGTGAGAGGGTGTACGTGGTGAAGCACAGGTAGGATATCAGAAGGAGATCCTCTTCTTCCGATTCTTCAGCATTCTCGGGATCATATTTAGGCTCTCCACAAAGCCAATTTGCGAAGTGTACTAGCTCCAGGTACGCCATTTCTTCGGCCTCTTTTTCAAAATCTCAAAGCCGGTCTGATGCCCGCCCGAGATGGCTTTGCTTATGCGGCATCTTTCTTGAGCCCATTAACCATCGCATAAATGTGTTCTTTCAGTATTTTTAGACGAACGACCCCATTTCTTCGATGCTCGGCCTTCCCTTCATCCGAGAAATAGCGGGCCTCGTATTCTTGCAAGGGAGTCTCTGACGTGAGACGAAGAGATGCGGTTGATTGGGACAGCCTCTATCATAGAGTGGCAGAGGAATCCGAATTGGCGGGACTTGCCTCATAGACGAGGTTGTAGCCACGAGGTATTTGGGGACCTTCATTCGGCATCTTCATGGTCATACGAAGATTCCTCCCAGCATTCAATCATATTCACACGATTATGGTTCCTTGGCGCAGGAGGATTCTTGACGTGTTAGGCCACTTCGGGGCCTGATCCAGCTTTCCTTGCTCACGTGGCCCTGGAGAGTTATGGCCTTTTTTGTGGTGCAACGATTTGTCGGATCAGTGTGAACTTGGGTAGGCTTGATGAAAGGCACAATACTTTGTAGTATCCACGGGGCATTCAGTTACGGGTTGGAAATTTTGCCAAGGCATGACAAGCACTTCTTTCACCGATCCGCAAAGATGTCATCGTCGAGGCATTCCAAAGTTTTTGATGGGATTTATGACCCGCGGTTTGGGCTGTTTGGTTTTCACAGGGAGCAAAAGGAGTCGTGTTATTGCATTCTGTCCCGCATAGTTAATACCGATCTCTTTGTCCTTTAAGCGGGCGGGGCGGTGTTGCGGGGTTAGGAACCCACAGTGATACACCGCAGGCGGAGTGCGGCGGCCGGTTGCGGTGTAGGCATCTCTTGGCAAATCTTAGGCTGCCCCGAGTTAACCATGGCCCGTATAGTACAGGATCATAGGAATGGTGAGGAGAGCTCTCGAGATAGGTAGTCATTCGAAGCATGGTGGAAGATGTCAGGTTGTTCCTCTTAGGAAGGAGAGGGATGGCCATTTCGAGTTTTGATTCAGCACTCTTGGCAAAGTCGAGCATTCTAAATGGAGACATGTTTTGCTTGTTTGTAGGTCAACCCTATTTGTTTATTCAAGTTGGCCTGTATATTTTCGGAAGGCTGTTGGTAATACGGTCCTTACGTGGCCACGGCTTGGGTTTCAAACGGAAGGGCTTCACTTTAAGGCCTTTGGACTTCTAAGGATAGGCTGAAATAGTCGGCCCAGTGGCAGGTGGTACATCCTTTGGCTTTCATCGCCCAGGAGGTATACGTGGCCAGTGGTTTCGGACATGCGGTCCCATCAAGAGATCCGGTTTGGCATCACGGGTTTGTAAGAGCGGAAGGATACCAATGGAGTCGGTCAATTGTAGGCCGGGCAGATGGCTTTCTTGTGATCGGTTGACCTGTTATCTGCGCTTTCGAATCTTTCCTTCAATGTTGTTCCACATGAACCGAGGCCCAGGATGAGGGTCTTGTGGCTTAGGAACCATGCGCATCTCAAGTGTAGTGGGTGAGCTACGAGAGGAGCTACCACCGGAGAGCGGAGGCGAGGTGGAGGGAATGGCCCGATCCGGGGACGTAGGTGAAAACACATTGCAGGGTGAGTTACTACTGGGGAGCATGAGTAGAAGCCTGGAGCAAAGGGTAGAACTCTTGCGACTGGCGGTGATTTTCAAGTGGCTTAAGTGAAATTAGAGAGACAGCTTCGATGTAGCCGGATAACTTGGATTTCAGTGGGGCCGAAAGTAAGTAGGCTTGAGTGCGAATTGGACTGCTGTCTGATTGTTGAGATATTGCATGGTTTGCTTTGTGGTGAAGGTGCACATGTGTAACCGAGAATGCTGCAGTCCTGGTGATTCGGATGACATTACTTAGGGATGGAAGCTTAGTAACCCGTAGATGTCTCGAGTGAGCGAATGGATCTTGTGAGGAGAAGCGGCTTGAACTAAAATGCGTGATACGAGGAGGGGCTCCTGGTGATGGTCCGAACCAAGTTGTAGCGGCATTCGGGCGTAGGCATTCTTGTCGAAGGTCAGTTGATCGGTTTCCAGGCCCGAGGCGGGATCCAGGTGGATTTTGTGGCATTTCGAGATAGCCCGAACCATGAGAAGACATTCCGTGCGATTTTGCCCCAGCGGTTTTGTGCAGTCGGGCTGCATGGATCCGGTGGTACGTAGTTGGGAGGTGGGCGGCCGAAAATCGAGGCATGGAGTTACAGTAATGGCACCGTAGGAAGGTGGGTGGCGGCATCTGGATGTAATCGGGCGTGGCGTAGAGTGAGGTTGGCATCACCAAATCTTCTTCCACAGTGAAGGTGCCATCCGGAATTGAGGTGAGGGCAGTCGCTCTTAACTAGCCTCCATAAGAATTTGTTTAGGTATGCTTCACAATCGTAGACCTCATCATTTGCCGCTGCGTGGGTTTTCTTTGTTGCTACGTAAGGGGAGTCCGGGAGGACGGGTAGCGTTATCCACCTATCATTAAGTCGATGGAACATTATAAAGAGCCGAGTCGGAACAAATGGCGAAGAGGACGATGCGCTTGCAGCTCTTCCCAGGCTGAATCAAGCGGTGACCCGGTGCCCGGAAACCAAGCTTTGTGCAGGAGCTGCTGCGGGGGGAAAGGACATGAAGGTTAAGATGTCTGCGGGAATGGAAGGAGGGTCAGGTGTTTGGGCTTTAGGCATCTCATGCGACATGCGAGTTATTTGTTCACGTTTACTTAAAAGCATGTTTTATTAAGCCCCTAATCGGTTGGAAAAGATTGCTCTTCTTTTCGCAAATTACTGCTGATTCCTGGATCAGTGGAAGGCCCCGTCACTCCGTCTATAAGGCCCCTCGTATTCCACATGTATTTCGGACCTCCAGGAGTGGAGCGGCCCGCGGCGAGGGTCCTATAGGGCAAGCGGGTCCGCGGCCTGAAAGAAAAACGATCCTAAGAAGTACGGCGACGGTAATCGAGTCTTAGCGAGCATTCGATGCAAATTGCGGACAAGAAGTGGCGTGGAAAGTCAAGATCATGTCCAGAGGGCTCAACTATAAAAATTCGGCACTGAATTTTGAGACTCATAAGCGTCACGATTGATCTTGACTTGGCAAATCGGTTAAGCCGTAATTAGGCATGGAATAGTCATTAATGTCCTTGATGACTCGGTGTTCAATGCCCTGGGAGTCGGTGTTATAATTTGTGCCGATCGGGCCCAGAAGTCAAGGCGCCGGTTCAATATCTTGGTCAAAGTCTGCGGCGGAAAACCGGCGAGAACTTCGGCTGATTAGGGACCCGAAAGATATTGAGTCGGTATGCCGACAAAGGCTTGGAAAGGAAAGGTCTATACGGGACGGGAGCACCCAGACACGGAGACCGGACTAAAAACCAACCGGGTCTCGGACAAAGTGTGTCACGGACAAGTGCGTGAGTCGACACGAGGCTCCGTGGGATGTTTGGGTCATCCTGTGCTCATCCAGGAAGGCGTAATAAGACCAAACGGACCGCGACAAGGATTTCCGGGTTAAGAGACGTAGTGTCTGCGGTGTACGGTCAGCGTGCGCGTAAGCGTCTGCAAGGCGATCTATATTCTCTTTACACGAGTAAAATAGAGATTTTTTATATGTGTCTTAAATATATAGTGATGCATGAGATTTTTTTTTTTTGGAAATTTTCTTTTTTTTTTGAAAATCCTTTTTTTTTTTTTTTTTGATTTTTTTTTTATGAGCACATCAAGCACGTAAACACGAAAATTCCGACAGTTTAGGGACATTATTCCGACAGGTCAAAATTTTGACTTTCTCCGGAGAAGCTGACCAAAACAACATGAAAAGCTCCGCAAAAAATCAACACACTACACCAAAAATGATTTTCAAAGCCGGGACGGAAGCTTGACCCTCAAAAGCTTTTTTTTGAAAACGGTGATACCGGTACGTGGGATTGTTCAGACCACAATTTTATCCCGACTCAGTGTTAGGAGGGGCGATGGCGGGAAATTTAGTGGTTTCCACCAATATACCAAATACCATTTTTTTAAAAAAAAAAGCTTAGTCCCAGCAGTAGTCGCCACTGTGATGATGTTAATATCCGAAGAATTTTTTCCCATTTTGTGTTTAGGAAAAAATCAGCGGAAAAACGGAGTCGCCACGCCATTTTTAATTTTGAGGGCCAAAACTTTGAAAAAATCCGAGAATCAGAGATTTAGGTTCGGAGGAGTCATGTTACGCGGTGTCCCCGGGAAGGACGTTAGTGTGCACCCGAAAGTGCGCCTCGTAATAGTCTTCAAGCTGAAAATCATTTGTGTGTGTGTGTGTGTTTTTTGGCCAAAATAAGTTGAAACTCAAGAAAAGTAAAAGATTGGGATATCTTTTTTTAAAAGACTTTAAACTGATCCCATGATTTTTTGGAAGATTTTTGGTTGTTGAGATTTGAGTACTCAAAAGACCTTTTGAAGTTGAGAGCCATTTCTGCCAGAATAGAAAAAGGCAGTGGACCTTTGATTTTGAAATGGATTCAAAGGGTCTTAAAACTTCATAATCTGGATAAACTCAGAGAATCAAAGTTGTTCTAGGCACACCTTAAATAAGAAGTTTGTGCGAAGGAATTTTCCATTTTGGAGAAGATTTAGAGAGGGTCAAAACCTTCTGGAAACCTCCAGATATGAGATCTGGATTCCCAGAAGCTGAAGTGAACTAGCCTCTGAAAGAAAATTTGAAAAGAGGAGTTTTACTCACCCAAAAATATAAAGTAAAAATGTGTATGGAAATCTCTGGATATTGGCTACAAAAAGTATTTTGTAGTCAACACCAAAATCCAAGTTCATCTGTGTTTTTCCAAAAATTAAGACCATGGACTGAGGTCTGAGAAAATTGCTACTGGACAGCAACTTCTCAAGAAGGAGAAGAATATGATTTTTAAGGGGGGTTTTGCATCCATGCTTTGTCCCCATTTCCCTAGGTTTTGGTTGAAGTGATCACTAGACATTTAGTGGTGAATCCAACTATGACCAAACCATCCTTAAGGGCAGTACATTAGGACTAAGCATTTCATTTTGCTTGGGAAGGGGATTTTTATCCTTTGAAAATGAGATTTTATGCTTGAAAATGGTTTTTAGGGTTTTGAAAATGAATTTTCTTTGTAAGAAAAGTAAGAAAACTTTGAAAATAATGCTTGATCTTTGTAGAAGATCATCCATGGAAGATGGTCTTCCATGGTGATCTTCTTTAGATCTAGAGCAAGAAGATGAAAGAACTACATTTTGTAGTTTGAAAGATGCATGCATGGATGAGATTTAGGGTTAGGAAGAGGAGGGTTTTACCAATCTTCCTTGTGTTCTTGAGTGTTTGGCTTGAGTGTATGAGTGTTTAGGGCTTTAATATGAGGAGTGAGTGGATGAGTATGAGTTGGGAAAGATTGGAGAGAAAATGGTGACCCAATTCAAGTGAATTCTCCTTGTTTTCTCTCTATATTGGCCAATGAGGTTAGATGCAAAAATGTGTGTTCCTTCCTTCTCATTTTTGGTATTTGAAGAGGCTTCAACTTTATATCCCTCTTGGAAATTATGGCAAACATATCCGCGCGGATGGATCCCCTCCAAGCGTGCCTTTGTTCACATTAAATGCGGCTTCGGCTTTTGGACAAGAGGAATAATCTTTTTGAAATTTCAAATTAACAGCCAGTTTTTGTGTCTCCAGCCATTGCTATTTGTGGTTTTATTCCTTTTTTGTTTTTTCTTTTTAAGATTTTTTTTAAGGTTTTAACCTTAAATCAACAATGCCCATTTACCCTCACTTTGTTAGAAAAGTTAGGATAGTTAGGAATTGTTAGAAATGTTATAACTTTCGTTAATTTTTCTAACGAAAATTCTAACACAGCTCAAATTGGGCACTTACAGGGTACCCCCATAGTGTGAATGGTAGCTTGTCGGAGCCGGTCTTTTCCGAGTGAGCTGCGCGTTTTCCTGAATGATAGTCTCGATTGTTTTTTTTTGTTCGCGGCTTCAACTGCCTTTCCCGTTTGTTTGAGGCCTATAAAGGAACGACTTTGTGTCTCGTATTGATTTTTTATGTACTCAGTCGGTAGGCGATCGGTTTCCTTTTCGAAGTTGTGACCCATTATCGGATATCATCTCTTGTGGAACCCCATATTCGACAGAGATGATGTTGTTCTTGATGAATTACGCAAGCCTTTCTGGCATTCGAGAACTTTGTAGGAGGCGGCCTCGACCCATTTAGTAAGAAATAGTCGAATGGCTACTAGGGACGAAACGTGTATCCGTTGGCTGCTAGCTTGGGTGTGATCTTTCCAATCACGTCTATTCCCCATGTAGAGAAAGGCCAAGGTGACGTCATTGGGTACAGCAAGGAAGGCGGTGCATGCTGAAGATTAGGCGTGTATCTGACACTTGTGGCACTTCTTGACCATTTTGGTACGGTCGGCTTCCATGGTCAGCCAAAAGTACCCTTGTCGATGATCTTTTGGCGAGCATGTTTCCGCTCATGTGGGTTCCACATATGCCTTGATGAACATGGTCCATTATTTCCTGGGCCTCTTCCTCGGTGGCGCAAAGGAGGTTTCCTTGGGAATGTTTCTTGAATAAACGGCCAGCAGTGATGACGTAATTGGCAGCCAACCTCTTAAGGGCGATCTGAGTCTTCAGGTCTGTCTCAGGTGGTATGGTTCCATCTAGGATGAAATACCAAATGTCGTGGTACCATGGTTTCCCTTCGGAGTTTTCAACAGCGGCACCTTTGGATAACCATTCGTCTTTGCAGTCGTGAAGATCTATAATGGCGCAGTATGCAGGAGTTGCACGCCGTGTTATCTTGAAGGGTTTAACTGCTTTTCCTTTAGGGATTTCGACCAAAGAAGCAAGTGTGGCTAATGCGTCCGCAAACCGATTTTTGTCTCTGGGGAGATAGTGGAATGAGACATCCTAAAATTGTTGTGCCAGTTATTGGAGGTGGGCACTGTATCTTTGAAGGGTTGGATCTTGGACCCTCCACTTCTTCAATGTCTGATTGATGATCAATTGGGAATCCCCGAATACCTCGAGTTCAGTCACGTTGCGTTCTAGGGCTGCCTCAAGCCCCGCTATGCAAGCCTCGTATTCTGCGGTATTGTTGGTGGCGTCAAAGTCAAGACGTACTGCTAGTGGAGTGTAGATGTCGTTAGGGTCTACCAATAACATTCCGATGCCGAACCCTCTCTTGTTGGCTGCGCCATCAAAAAATAATTGCCACTTATTTTCTTCTATGCTTAGAATGTCCTCATCAGGGAATCGCGGGTCTTCCCCCTTCACTTCGTCGCAAGGAAATTCGGCCAACTGATGCGCTAATACACTCCCTCGGCGGATTTGAGTAGCGTAAGTGATATCATACCCCGCGAGCATGAAGTACCATTTGGCTAGTCTCGAAGACAAATTTGATTTGTCTAGGATATATTTCGATGGATCCATCTTTGCGATGAGACGGACTGAAAGGCTTCCATATAGTGCTTTAGCCTTTGTGATACCCGGACGAGAGCGGCGCATGACTTGTCGAGTGGAGAGTAGTTGATTTCACTCCCTTGGAATCTGCGGTGACAAAGTAGATGGCATTTTCTCGTGTGCGAATTGGATGTTCTTGAGCAAGCATAGCCCCTAATGCGTTGTCTCGTGATTGTGAGGTACAACTTCAAGGGCTTCTCCTTGTGTGGTGGAACCAGGATAGGTGGGGAAGTCAAGTAGTGCTTAACTTCCTCGAATGCTTCTTGACATTCTTCGATCCACTCTTGAGGTGCGTTTTTCTTAAGCGGCTTAAAGATAGGGTCGCACATTGTAGTCAGTTGATTAATGAATCGGCGATATATTGGAGTCTGCCCATGAATCCCTTTACTTCTTTCGTGTCCTGGGTGAAGGCATGTATCGTAATGGCCTTTATCTTGGCGGGATACGCTTCTATGCCGCGTTACGTGACCATGTATCCCAAGACTTTCCCTTTGACTACTCCGAATGAGCATTTGGCGGGGTTGAGTCTCATTTTTGTCTTTGTCTCGGTCGATTGAAGAATTTTACGAGATCTACGAAGTGTTGGCCATCTTGTCCCCTTAGTGGATAATCATGTCGTCCACATACACCTCTATTTCTTTATGGATCATGTCGTGGAATAGTGTCGTGGCTTGCTCTTTGATAGGTAGCCCGGCGTTCTTGAGGCCAAACGGCATGACCGTGTAGCGAACGTTCCCAAGGTGTGGTGAATGCTTTGTTTGTGTCTTTGGTCCTCTTACGCCATGAGGATTTGGTTATACCTGCGAACCCGTCGACGAATGAGCGGACCTCGTACCTTCTTTGTGGCATCGACCAACATGTCTATGTTTGGTAGTGGGAAGTCATCTTTAGGGGATGCCTTGTTCAAGTCTCTGAAATCAACACGGACTCGTATTTTCCCGTTCGACTTGGCTACTTGCACCGTGTTTGCTAACCATTCCGGATATTCAATCACTTTGATGAACCCTACATTCAAGAGTTTCATGATTTCTTTTTTTACTTGCATTGACCATTAGGCTTGATTCTCGCGTAGTTTCGCCTTGGCGGCTTCAAGGCGCGTTGGGTAGCGGTGGTATCTTGTGTTCTACAAGCGGCTGATTCAACCCGGGCATATCTCTGTAGGACCAAGCGAAGACGTCGACATATTCTACGAGGAGCTGGGTCAAGGTTTCTCTGTCTTCCCCCTTAAAGAAATTTGCCGATCTTTGTTTCTCTGGGGTCTTTCGTGCGTCCCGAGATTAACCGTTTGCATTTCCTCGTCGTCAAGCAGGGCCATTCTTTCCCCCAACACGACCTACTTGCTTAGCTAATTCTTTTAAGATTTGTTCGTTATCTTGATCTATCTCATCGTATGATTCATTATTAACGTGTTCGTTATATTGATTATTATTAGTTAATTCATCATTTACGATGTTAGCAATCTCGGGGTACTCGGAAAGATCAAAGTTTTCATTAAGGAAGTAAGGGAATACATGTTCGGCCACCGCCTCGATTTCCTTTTGAGTGAGTTCATAGGAGGTGGAGCACAGCTTCTAATGTAAAAGTTGTAGGGCCTATCTTCTGCGAGGGTGGGGAGTGCAACCAAGCTCTTTGATCATGAAGTCTTCATCAACAAGCTGGTCCTCACGGTGACGTGCCGGTTTAGAATTGGCTCATCACATTTTACGTATTAGTCTTGTGTAGTCGGTAGTTGGAGCGTCCCCCTTAGATATTGCATGAATCTGGCTGTCTTCTAACCGGCACGGGTCTTGGAACTGTCGCGGCATGTCTTCTCCCAACACAAAGTCCCATTCGCTTGTCATTTACGCCTTCGTGCCCCACAAATCATTAGGGATCAGTGGGACGGATTACATTTCATACGGAGAAGCATCGCGATCGGCTGAAGATTTCAAAGCCCGGTTGGCGCTTTCCTTTATCATCGAGTCCATGGTTACAGAAAAGATAAAGTAGGGAATACTTTCCCCTTCTCGAACAAAGTAGCCATTGAGTGTCCTTCGATATGGTTTGAGGTTGCAATCCTTGGACTTTTGGTCGTTGCAGCCTTTGTACGAGGTTCCTTCCCACTTGATTTGAGTGAAGCCCCACTCTTCTATGTCATCTTCATCGTGGATGGAGATGTCGTATCCTAGTCCATGCTTTGTGTGAGGCGGGGGGACCGGTGGTGGTTCCGTTATTCCTTGTAAGTGCTTTCCAAGCCCCAATCCAGGAAAGTACCCTTTTGCTAGCATCATTCTCCAGACAGGAAGGCTTCCGGAAAACCTAAGTGCCTTTGAGTAGTCGTTCTCGTTGTAAGTGTCTATGACATTCACAGTGCTTACTTAAAGAATTAATCAGAATTGAAAAGGGAAATACTGACTAACTATTAATGAAAAGCAAACTTGATACTCTTGCCCACAAATGAGAGTTTTAGGCAAGTAGTACCTGACTAAACTAGACTAGACTAATAATTGTTTCTCTTGCAACTAAAAGTAAATAAGCGAAAAGAAAAGAGACTCCTCATTTGTTTGAATTCATCCAAACTATTCCACCACTTTGACAAACTACGATGGCGTCGTTGTCAATCAAGTCTTGGACTGCATTCTTGAGGTTGAAACAATTATTGGTGTGATGACCATGGCATTGGTGATAGTAGCGAGTAGAGGTGTGGAGATCGTCCTTCCCTCTTAGGTTGGTAACCTTCCATTGGGCTTAGCTTTCCTTCCTTGTGAAGACTTACGAAGAGATGACCGAGAGTGATGTTTCCAATGTCGGAGAAGACACTACCCTTTCTTCGCTTAGCCATTTGATTGTGGAGGTCTCGAATGTGGTTCTCATAGTGTTGCACGAAGACGTTGTGGCGAGCTTTGATATTCTTCCTCCATTTGCTCTTTGAGGTCACGGTAGAGGGTATTGAGGAAAAACTTGACCCTTTCATAAATGTCATCTTCAACGTGGGCTTCAAGGTTGATGCACTTTTGGGTCATATCTTCGAGTTCGCTTTTGACCTCTTCAAGTTCTTCAATCGGCATCTTTGTCTTGTCGGCTTGGATGGATTCTTCCAAGTTGTGCCATGCATCGTTGTCCTCAATTTGCTTTGTAGGGCTTTGGCAAGTTGAGTTTTGATGTCACTTAGCTCTTCTTGCACGGATGACCGCCCATTTGTCGGAATCACTTTCCATCTTCCGAAAATCCCTAGCAATGCGAGTGGCAGGCAAATCGAAAGCTTCTCTCCAACCTTCCACGTGTTCCATTTCAGCGACAAGAGACTTGGTCAAATCTAGGAGAGTGGGTTGTTCACGGCTTTCCTTGGTCATGACGTACTTTCCGGTAGACATTGTGTTGGGAGTCTTGGAGTTGAGTAGCTTCGGAAAACTGACAGAAGAGATGGAGATATCAGGATCTAGCCCCAACGAGTCGGAAGCAGGCTTAAATGGCTCAGGCTCAAATTCAGCAAACAGAAGCATTATCTCGTGCGAGATAAGTAATCCCGCGCGAGATAATCACACGGAAAGTCGATTTTTATTTAGCCCTAATTTTTGGTCGGAACGGAAAGTCCGTTTTGAGGGGTTTCTAAGGCCTTTATCAGAACCTAACGACTAAGCAATCAATCCGATTTTTGTAAAACAAAGCCATGTAAGATTGTTTTTTTTTTTGAAGGATTATATGCATATATTTTTGAAGGGACATCCGAAAGGGTCATTCCGAAGGGACTTTTTCCGAAGGGACTTTTTCCGAAGGGACTTTTTCCGAATCCTTTCTTATTGTCAATTTTACATGGCTTTGTTTTGATCAAAAACAAGAAAAGATCACCAAGTCAAAACCGACCGGTCACGGAGTGATCCTAAAAAGTCAATCTACATGAGAATGTGGCGATGCGGGAGTGGAAGGCTAGGCTCCGCGATATGACAATCTAAGTGGATTGAATACGCGAGTGGGATTGTCCAACTTCGGAGAGACCGGCGACTAGGTGGTTACCGTCATCCGTCCTTAGTGTGGGTCCCGGGTTTATAGAGGGTATGCAGTGCAATGACAGTTATAGTATGATGTGAGCGTGTGTGATAGTCAATCTATGTGATAGAGTAAAATAGGAAGTTTTTTTGAAAATCAAAAGAGAAAACGAGATAGTGGCCGCACCAAGTGGTTGCCTACGTTTCTCCCAATCTAGGAAGACTCGAGTAGTCGTAGTTCCACATAAAGAGAGATAAAGAGAGATAAATAATTTAATTTACAACTCCCGAATCCCCAATGGACCGGACTTTAATTAAATAAAACCCAATCACACGCAGTTCATAAATAATAATCAATTATTTAAGGAAAATAAATATCCGAGTTCTACACCTCAAGGGAGGCCTTAAGATGCAGGAACTCTGCAAATAATGAATCCTGGGATCCCCCTTGCATGTTCGGCTCTCGTCTTGGATTATGAGATGAACGGGAGAAACCAGAAAACAACCAGATTGCCGAGGCGATATCTCGCGCGAGATATGATATCTCGTGCGAGATATGCCTCATCTGAGAGCAGAAAATCGAATTTACAAATTTTTTTGAAAACCTCTCTTTTAATTTTGACGCAAGTTTAAGCCTCTTAATTTTCAGTCCCCAGCAGAGTCGCCACTGTAGCGTTGTGAGAAAGAAATTCTGATTCTTTTTATTTTTTATGAGTCGCCACCTATATTATTCGATTGGAAACATAGAAAAACCATTTGAAAGAGATTTGAGTTCGGGGCTTAGGTTATGAAATGGGTAGGTTTAGAAGGCATCCATTTCACCCAATCCGGAGATCGGTCTTGCTAAAGAAAAGAGAGGTTTTTCAAAAGAAGAAGTAAAAACGAATTTAAATACTGCAAATAAAGGTCCATTTGACGAGGTCAAACGGAATGTAGAATCGATTGCTTCGAGACCGTCTCCATGATTTGGAGAGGCTCTAGGCCGATCCTAGATTCTATGGACTTATACCACTCTAACAATCAATTAGAAGGAAGATTAGGAATTACCTTGCGTGAGGTGATTTGGGCAGAGTTTCGACTCAAGTTTAGAGTCGGACAGAGCTTCGCCTTGGTCCTTGATTTGGAGGTTGATGCTTGATTATCAACAAGGTTGACAAACAAACTATGAGGTGAGTTTTAGGGTGATTTTGAGGGATTCTTTCAGGGAAAGAAAACGACAAAATGTGTGTGTGTTGTGTAAATTCGAGGTTTGGGATTTTCGACCTCCGACCTCCGATCCTTGGAAGTCACCAAGTATTTATAGAGGTTGGATATGAAGAAGTGGAGAGTTAAAACCCTATCAGATGGTTCTAGACCTCCTCTCCCATTGGTTGACCGGAGAGATAAAGTTTTATCCCGGAAAGAGGTTGAAATCGACGAGGGAACCGGCTGCCTCGCAATCTGCAGAGGGAGATATCTCACGCGAGACACGCCATCTCGCGGTGAGATATTGCTCCTGTGGACAGTTTTGTCCTTTCCTCTTTATCTCGTATGCAGTTTAGTCCCAAACTAACGGTAGTTAGTCAAAAATTAACGAAACATGACGAAATGGTGGATTTCTACTTCTTGACTCAAAGCGAGACTTAGAGTGGTATAAGTATGATCCGATGTGTTCAGAATGGGGTGTCTACAGTGCCCACGTCATCAAAGCGGCCCTTCTTCTTTCTCGGTTGGCCAGGTGGGGAGATATGGATCGAATCCTGTGACCGGCATTGGTTCTTCCAAAAGCTCATGCCTTTCTGGAGCTTGCCAATCATGCCCACGCCGCGAAAAGCCACAGTCAAATGCACAGTAAGCTCCGGGCCGACACCTGTTACAAGCAAATATAATGAATATCAGAATGCAGTTATTGATAGCAGAAAGGGATGCAAGCAATCCAAAAGATGCAAGGGGCAGTACTTACTGATCTAGAACCTCGCGGGAGCAGCAGACGAGGATGAGTCTGTGACATGTCAATATGAGCTCGCCGCACACGGCCGCCACCCTGGTAATCAATGTAAGTCGGGGGCA
Organism: Adenophora triphylla var. japonica; assembly: GCA_022495995.1. Taxonomy (NCBI): domain Eukaryota; kingdom Viridiplantae; phylum Streptophyta; class Magnoliopsida; order Asterales; family Campanulaceae; genus Adenophora; species Adenophora triphylla. Next base: position 7,298 of record JAFEMH010008411.1, on the reverse strand, counting down.
AAGGAGGTCTAGCCACATGACCAGTCGAGGGTCCCGCACCCTGAGCATCATAGCCAACTCTGACCTATGGGGACTGAAGCTACCTAGCCACATACAAGGTGTAATCTCCATCCCGTGCAAAGAGATGGGCCGCCACGCCTACAATCAAAGCATCTACATTCGCCAGCTGGCGAGGCAGCCACATCCTAGCTGGAGGATCATCAGGGATTCGAGCATGCATATGAGGCCCATGCTGTCTGTATACCCTCTCTGCTAAGTATAGGGCATCTCCGGTCAGACCCACCAAAAGCTTGCAGCACCCCGTCAAGTGAATCACAAAGTCCAGGTCCTCATCTTGATACCTCTCAGCCCATGGGAATAAAGCAAGGTTATAGGGAGCACCCCTCAGAAGAGGCATCGTGTCAGCATACGAGGAAGTCATCCTACCCCTCGACCCAGATTCTCGAGTCTGCTACCTGGCATTTTTAGTCCAGCGTTTGAGCGCAGGATATGTATCAGCAGGAAACTCATCCCTGACCCTCCAAGAATAGCATCCGAACACTTCATATGCCCAGGCCTGCTTGAGACAAATCAAACAAAGTCAGAAATCAAGGATAATGGCTATAAATACAGATGTGTGTGCGAAGATAAGTAAGGGTAAAGAGTTACCTCAAAGGCCATCTGACAACAATCAAAAGACTTAGCTTCTCCCCGGCTTATATCATCTAGAGCCAAATACAGCTCAGCCAACCCTGCTTCTCCCCAAGACAAGTTACCAACAGATCCCCAATCTCTCAAGCTCCAAGAGGGCAGTCAAAGCAGTGGATGCCCCATTGGGAAACAGCATATCAGAAAAGCCTGCCCAGACAAAGGCCCTAGCCAGCCTCTCAGCCCTAAGCTGACTATCCTCAGAATCATCAAAGATGGGAAGGTATGCCCGGCTCTGAGCCTCAATAGCTCCATGAATCTCCCCTAACTCATATCCATTACCTTTCCTATCCCGAAGAGCAAACCCAACTAGCTCCATCATCTCACCATTACCCAGGGGCTCGGGCTCAGCAACTAGCTCAATAGCAAAGATAGGCTGACCCGTGAATGGCAACCCCGTGATGACTGCGAAGTCATAAGGGGTGACTGTGGCCTCACCCCAAGTAAAGTGAAAGGTATGGGTGGTCTCCCACCAAAATTCCTGAAAAGCCTTCATAAGCTCTACACTCCTCTTAGTGCCGCCAATGGCCTACGCCATCTCAAAAAACTGTCCAAGCCCAGCTGCTTATACCAAGCCTTTTGGTGAATGCACCTCAGCGCTGAACCAGGCAAGCTCCTCCAAAGTTTCCCAATCACCTCGAACGACCCCCGCGTGCGTAGCCCCTGCAGGTAAACACAACACAGGTATCAGAATTATCTCAGTCAATTACATATCATCATATTTTGGATACAAATCATTGTTCTCTCTGGGTTCGTCCCAAATGTTCAAAAGCCTTTGGGTCCATCCCAATCTTTTCACAAAATCTTGGGTCCATCCAAACCTTTTTTACAAAAGCCGTTATCTTTGGGTCTGTCCCATGTTTTCTTTACCAAAAATTAGATTTAATTCAGCAGTACAAGCATTGCAATTTCATTTTTTTTCTAAAAAACAGTCATCCCAAGCATGTAATTTCTGAAATAAATTCAAAATCAAAGAAATAACGAGTTTTGCAAGAATCTTACCTCAGTTTTTCTGCCGACGGAGGTGTGTTTATCCTCCTGCGGGTAGAAATATCCCCGCGGGGCTTGAGGATCAAATGGCCTGTGATTCCTTTTACTTTTCTTCCGTCGCTCAGCCAACTCTGCTTGTTGCACCGCCTTCTTCATAAGGTATAAACGGGGAGGCATCGTGGTAGACGATTTCAACGTTGATTGGAGTTTGAAACAAAAAACCCTAGTTTTTCTCTTCTTTCTCCACCCTTTCTCTCGGTGTCTTTTGAGTATTATGTTTCAAAATAGCGAACTGGCTCGCATTTATTTTAAACCTACCCGCTTGGCCTGTTCAACCGTGCGACGCAACTTGCCCATATGGCTTGTTTTTACAATTCTGCCCCTGTAAGCCCAATTTCACAAACTCCTGCCCCCGTAGGCCTGTTTTACCCTTTGTGCCCCTGGCATTTCCAATTATATTTCTTAAATAAATCAAATTTTTCTAAGTGCCCTGTGGCCTATTTTACAAATTTACCCCTGTGGCTCGTTTTATTATTTTGCCCCTAGCATTTTCAATCTTATCTCTCAAATAATTAGAAAAAACCATCGGGTCCTTCCCACTTCTTTACAAAACCCATTGGGCCCTTCCCATTCTCCATCCAAAGATCTCCGTTATTCCCGAAGGAAGGAATAACATTTCGATCTCTCTCGCGATCTCCGTTATTCCCGAATGAAGGAATAACATTTCGCTATCTCTTTCGATCTCCGTTATTCCAAAATGAAGGAATAACATTTCGATCTCTCTCGCGATCTCCGTTATTCCCGAATGAAGGAATAACATTTCGCTATCTCTTTCGATCTCCGTTATTCCAGAATAAAGGAATAACATTTCGATCTCTCTCTCGATCTCCGTTATTCCCAAATGAAGGAATAACATTTCGCTATCCCTTTCGATCTCCGTTATTCCAGAATAAAGGAATAACATTTCGATCTCTCTCACGATCTCAGTTATTCCCGAATGAAGGAATAACATTTCGCTATCCCTTTCGATCTCCGTTATTCCAGAATGAAGGAATAACATTTCGATCTCTCTCGCGATCTCCGTTATTCCCGAATGAAGGAATAACATTTCGCTATCTCTTTCGATCTCCGTTATTCCAGAATGAAGGAATAACATTTCGATCTCTCTCGCGATCTCCGTTATTCCCGAATGAAGGAATAATATTTCGCTATCTCTTTCGATCTCTGTTATTCCCTAATGAAGGAATAACATTTTGACCTTTCTCGCGATTTCCGTTATTCCCGAATGAAGGAATAACATTTCGCTATCTCCTTTCGATCTTCGTTATTCCAGAATGAAGGAATAACATTTCGATCTCTCTCGCGATCTCCGTTATTCCCGAATGAAGGTATAACATTTCGCTATATCTTTCGATCTCCGTTATTCCAGAATGAAGGAATAACATTTCGACCTCTCCCATGATCTCCGTTATTCCCGAATGAAGGAATAACATTTCGCTATCCCTTTCGATCTCCGTTATTCCAGAATAAAGGAATAACATTTCGACCTCTCTCGCGATCTCCGTTATTCCCGAATGAAGGAATAACATTTCGCTATCCCTTTCGATCTCCGTTATTCCAGAATGAAGGAATAACATTTCGATCTCTCTCGCGATCTCCGTTATTCCCGAATGAAGGAATAACATTTCGCTATCTCTTTCGATCTCCGTTATTCCAGAATAAAGGAATAACATTTCGATCTCTCTCACGATCTCCGTTATTCCCGAATGAAGGAATAACATTTCGCTATCCCTTTCGATCTCCGTTATTCCAGAATGAAGGAATAACATTTCGATCTCTCTCGCGATCCCCGTTATTCCCGAATGAAGGAATAACATTTCGCTATCTCTTTCGATCTTCGTTATTCCAGAATAAAGGAATAACATTTCGATCTCTCTCGCGATCTCCGTTATTCCCGAATGAAGGAATAACATTTCGCTATCTCTTTCGATCTCCGTTATTCCAGAATGAAGGAATAACATTTCGATCTCTCTCGCGATCTCCGTTATTCCCGAGTGAAGGAATAACATTTCGCTATCTCTTTCGATCTCCGTTATTCCAGAATAAAGGAATAACATTTCGATCTCTCTCGCGATCTCCGTTATTCCCGAATGAAGGAATAACATTTCGCTATCTCTTTCGATCTCCGTTATTCCAGAATGAAGGAATAACATTTCGATCTCTCTCGCGATCTCCGTATTCCCGAATGAAGGAATAACATTTCGCTATCTCTTTCGATCTCCGTTATTCCAGAATGAATGAATAACATTTCGATCTCTCTCGCGATCTTCGTTATTCCCAAATGAAGGAATAACATTTTGCTATCTCTTTCGATCTCCGTTATTCCAGAATAAAGGAATAACATTTCGATCTCTCTCGCGATATCCGTTATTCCCGAATGAAGGAATAACATTTCGCCATCTCTTTCGATCTCTGTTATTCCAGAATGAAGGATTAACATTTCGACCCAGTAAAGGTTCGAACTATGATCTGGCTTGATTCCTCCGGGATACGTAGGTAGCCTACCTTTAGGTTCAACCAATTCGTCACATATGACACCCCTTTCCCCAGCGGATCTTTTCTGAACTACGATCATGACTTGATTCCTCCGGGATACGTAGGTAGCCTTCCAAAGGTTCAGCCACTCGACTACCTTGGTCACCCAATTCGTCTCGGCAGTTCGCCAGATTGGATCCTTTTTTATCGACAACCCCACTCGCCCTGCAAGTGACGTTGCCGAGGGGCTTCTGTAAGTACCCAAATCTGGCTCATGCCTTCCGGTTAAGTTTCCCGGCAATTCCCCAAACTTTCCTAAAGTTCAGGGGCAATTTGGGAACTTTCCCAAACTTTCCAAGGAAGGAGGGACCTGCTAGGAATTATAATTCTATGCAGGACCTCGCTGGAAAAGGACATTCTAGAATCTGCCACCTTGCAGGCTTCTAGAAGGAAAATGGATAAGGCTTGTCAGGTCGTGCGACACAACTTGCCATGACAAATTCCAATCTGCCACCTTGCATGTTTCTAGAAGAAAAACGGTTATGTCTTGTTCAGCCGTGCGACACAACAAGCCACTCCCATGCAGCTATAAATAGAGGCCTACCCCTCTCATTTTAAGGACCCTTTTTTCGACTCCTTGGCGTCACTCTGCCAAAATACTCTCAGAAACTAATCTCTCTCCTCATATACCCCCTAAAACACACACTAAGTCACACAATACACTCACCATTCAATCAATCCAACACCCATTTCATATACCCACATAGAACCAACGATTCTCATTGAATCAAGGCTTGATATCGCCCATTCAGGCCGATGTTTGAAGGCTCCTATATCTAACTTGATATAGGGGTCGTGGATCTTCAAGGGTAACGCTCTCTATCTCTCTCTTTTAAACATGTATGGTTTAATCAACTAAATAGCCTTAAATGTGATGTAATAGTTGAGATCTAATCATTACATATCTACTTTAAGTCTCAGATCTCATAGATCAGTTGTTGTTTTTCAAATCATCAAATGTAATCGAATCATTTCGACATAGTTTTGCATAAACACTAGAGATGAGTGTGGATCCCACATATCCATGCCCTCTTAAAGTGTTCATTGTTGACATGCATGTTCTCTGAGATCCATTTGTGATGCAACTTGGCTATATTAATACCTTCTTTGTGTCTCGTAAATCTCGGTTGTATCAGTCTACGCAAATGGCTATGTGTGTCACGCGACACAACTTGCCATCCAAGTCCCGTGTCACGCGACGTAACAAGCGCATGTAAACTTCATCTTTTCGGTAATCCGATTTCAAACCTTTCCAAGTTGTAATCTCATATCAATCTGTACTTTAAATATTGTTTCCCACCCCCCCCACAAAGGATTCACCGGGGATCCTTTTCCAAGGATGAACAATAAGATCTCAAAAGGCTTGTTCTAGGGTGGATCTCTCACATGGTGATGTGAAAATGTCATCTTTACATATAAAATGTCATCTTTACATATAAAAATGTCATCTTTGCATATAAAAGTTTCATCTTTTCCATAAAAATGTCATCTTTATTCATGCATGTTATTCCCCCCTTCCCATAGACCTTGCTTCCAAGGATTGTCCACCTAAAAGGTTCATAAAGGACATAGGTAGTCATAAATGTCCTTCCTTTTTATTCCTAGTCTTAGCTTGCATTATGTTCATTACATATGTTAGTATAAAAATGTCATCTTTAGCTTAAAATGCATTCCCATGTCCCTCATGGTTGGATCTCTCTCCAAGGATTGCCTAGTGACCTTCTTAAGGCACAAAAAGGCATAGGATGAGTATAAAGATCCAATCTTTATACCCCTCCCTTAGTCCCCTTTGGTACTTGGAGCATCTCTTGGAGTATAATGGTGTAAAGGTCCTATCTTTACATCATTTCCTCCACTTAAAGATGCAATAGACGGATTCCCCTTTAGAAAAGGATGAACTTGAGCCCCACATCTCCGATCATCACTTGAGACGAGCATAAATGTCCCGAAAGAGCTCAAATCATCTCAAGATGTAGGATTGATGGGCAAAGGTCATTCCTTTCTAAAGAGTCTCATCCTTGGACTATAAAAACGGTGTCCCTATTTCGATCACATGTGACCCAAGGTCTCATCATGATGATCATAAGTCCAAGATGAGAACGGGACCAAAGTCCCTAACACATCAAAAATCCAAGGAATCCCGACAAATAACCAACTCATGGTTTATACGTCCGGAAGCTACCTTGGTACATTCCCTCCTTTTCAAAAAACACCTCCCACACACGAAAATACTAAGGCAAGCATGAAAAATCGGATCTTGGAAGACTTGCTTCGGCAAGGCTCCTTGGGTGAACGACGATCCGTTCTTCCCAAGGGGTAACTTAACCTCCGAACCCAAATCCTTTTTTTCAAAGTTTTGAGGAAATCAAAATGGCGTGGCGACTCCGTTTTTCAATTTAAACAGGATGTTTCCAAACCGATGTGAGGCGGTGATCCCCCTTACACGAGAAAGCGGTTATCCAAATAAAATAAAAAAAATAGGAAAGCTGTGATCTTGGGCACCACATTTACAGCAGTATCGACCAACATGTCTATGTTTGGTAGTGGAAAGTCGTCCTTGGGACTTGCTTTGTTGAGATCTCAGAAGTCCACGCAGCAGCGTACTTTTTCATTAGCCTTGGTGACCGTGACTATGTTGGAGAGCCAAAAGACCAAAATACCCCTAATTTGCAAGCCAAGTTCGGCCGGACTCCCTGTGCACATTTACTGAAATTGCCAGCAAGTCCTTCAAATTCTCAAAATACCACAAAACCCCCTGGATTCAGGCCAAGTCCGTCCGGACTCCTACTGCATTTTTCACCTATAAATAGAAATGGCTGTCAAAGCCAAAAGAGGAACTTTTACCCCAAAATTCACCACACCCATGGCCCAACTGATTTTCACCCCTTAGAGCTCCCGTATTATCTCGATTCGCGTGAAACCTTCGTATTTCGATCAAATATACCCTTACCACTTGAAACAACCTTTCGAACTACTTTCCGATGTCCCGTACACACCTTCCAAGCCAAAGGAGTCGACCTAGCCAT
>JAFEMH010008410.1:0-29067 GCA_022495995.1 Adenophora triphylla var. japonica | reverse complement strand
ATTTTAAGTCCATAGTTAACAAAATTCATGAACTTTGAGATATAGAATTTGTTAGTAAAAGTTCATGAAATCGTGATTTATTTTATTTATATATAGCCTAGTGTGTTAGTAAGATTTTAAGTCCATAGTTAACAAAATTCATGAACTTTGAGATATAGAATTTGTTAGTAAAAGTTCATAGTTAACAAAATTCACAAACTTTGATATATAGAATTTGTTAGTAAAATTTCAAGAAATCGGGATTTATTTTATTTATATATAGCTCTAGTGTGCTAGTAAGATTTTAAGTCCATAGTTAATAAAATTCACGAACTTTGAGATATAGAATTTGTTAGTAAAAGTTCATAAAATCGTGATATATTTTATTTATATATAGCCTAGTGTGTTAGTAAGATTTTAAGTCCATAGTTAACAAAATTCACGAACTTTGAGATATAGAATTTGTTAGTAAAAGTTCATGAGATCGTGATATATTTTATTTATATATAGCCTAGTGTATCAGTAAGATTTTAAGTCCATAGTTAACAAAATTCACGAAATTTGAGATATAGAATTTGTTAGTAAAAGTTCATGAAATCGTGATTTATTTTATTTATATATAGCCTAGTGTGTTAGTAAGATTTTAAGTCCATAGTTAACAAAATTCACGAACTTTGAGATATAGAATTTGTTAGTAAAAGTTCATGAAATAGTGATATATTTTATTTATATATAGCCTAGTGTGTTAGTAAGATTTCAAGTCCATTGTTAACAAAATATTAGTAAAAGTTCAAGAAATCGTGATATATTTTATTTATATATAGCCTAGTGTGTTAGTAAGATTTCAAGTCCATAGTTAACAAAATTCACGAATTTTGAGATATAGAATTTGTTAGTAAAAGTTCATGAAATCGTGATTTATTTTATTTATATATAGCCTTGTGTGTTAGTAAGATTTTAAGTCCATAGTTAACAAAATTCACGAACTTTGAGATATAGAATTTGTTAGTAAAAGTTCATGAAATCGTGATATATTTTATTTATATATAGCCTAGTGTGTCAGTAAGATTTTAAGTCCATAGTTAACAAAATTCACGAAATTTGAGATATAGAATTTGTTAGTAAAAGTTCATGAAATCGTGATTTATTTTATTTATATATAGCCTAGTGTGTTAGTAAGATTTTAAGTCCATAGTTAACAAAATTCACGAACTTTGAGATATAGAATTTGTTAGTAAAAGTTCATGAAATTGTGATATATTTTATTTATATATAGCCTAGTGTGTTAGTAAGATTTTAAGTCCATAGTTAACAAAATTCACGAACTTTGAGATATAGAATTTGTTAGTAAAAGTTCATGAAATCGTGATATATTTTATTTATATATAGCCTAGTGTGTTATTAAGATTTTAAGTCCCTAGTTAACAAAATTCATGAACTTTGAGATATAGAATTTGTTAGTAAAATTTCATGAAATCGTGATATATGTTATTTATATAAAGCCTAGTGTGTTAGATAGATTTTAAGTCCATAGTTAACAAAATTCACGAACTTTGAGATATAGAATTTGTTAGTAAAAGTTCATGAAATCGTGATTTATTTTATTTATATATAGCCTAGTGTGTTAGTAAGATTTTAAGTCCATAGTTAACAAAATTCACAAACTTTGAGATATAGAATTTGTTAGTAAAAGTTCATGAAATCGTGATATATTTTATTTTTATATAGTCTAGTGTGTTAGTAAGATTTTAAGTCCATTGTTAACAAAATTCAAGAAATTTGAGATATAGAATTTGTTAGTAAAAGTTCATGAAATCGTGATTTATTTTATTTATATATAGCCTAGTGTGTTAGTAAGATTTTAAGTCCATAGTTAACAAAATTCACGAACTTTGAGATATAGAATTTGTTAGTAAAAGTTCATGAAATCGTGATATATTTTATTTATATATAGCCTAGTGTGTTAGTAAGATTTTAAGTCCATAGTTAACAAAATTCACGAAATTTGAGAAATAGAATTTGTTAGTAAAAGTTCATGAAATCGTGATATATTTTATTTATATATAGCCTAGTGTGTTAGTAAGATTTTAAGTCCATAGTTAACAAAATTCACGAAATTTGAGATATAGAATTTGTTAGTAAAAGTTCATGAAATCGTGATATATTTTATTTATATATAGCCTAGTGTGTTAGTAAGATTTTAAGTCCATAGTTAACAAAATTCACGAAATTTGAGATATAGAATTTGTTAGTAAAAGTTCATGAAATCGTGATTTATTTTATTTATATATAGCCTAGTGTGTTAGTAAGATTTTAAGTCCATAGTTAACAAAATTCACGAACTTTGAGATATAGAATTTGTTAGTAAAAGTTCATGAAATCGTGATATATTTTATTTATATATAGCCTAGTGTGTTAGTAAGATTTTAAGTCCATAGTTAACAAAATTCACGAACTTTGAGATATAGAATTTGTTAGTAAAAGTTCATGAAATCGTGATTTATTTTATTTATATATAGCCTAGTGTGTTAGTAAGATTTTAAGTCCATAGTTAACAAAATTCATGAACTTTTAGATATAGAAATTGTTAGTAAAAGTTCATGAAATCGTGATATATTTTATATATATATATAGCCTAGTGTGTTAGTAAGATTTTAAGTTCATAGTTAACAAAATTCACGAATTTTGAGATATAGAATTTGTTTGTAAAAGTTCGTGAAATCGTGATATATTTTATTTATATATAGCCTAGTGTGTTAGTAAGATTTTAAGTCCATAGTTAACAAAATTCACGAACTTTGAGATATAGAATTTGTTAGTAAAAGTTCATGAAATCGTGATATATTTTATTTATATATAGCCTAGTGTGTTAGTAAGATTTTAAGTCCATAGTTAACAAAATTCACGAACTTTGAGATATAGAATTTGTTAGTAAAAGTTCATGAAATCGTGATATATTTTATTTATATATAGCCTAGTGTGTTAGTAAGATTTTAAGTCCATAGTTAACAAAATTCACGAACTTTGAGATATAGAATTTGTTAGTAAAAGTTCATGAAATCGTGATATATTTTATTTATATATAGCCTAGTGTGTTAGTAAGATTTTAAGTCCATAGTTAACAAAATTCAAGAACTTTGAGATATAGAATTTGTTAGTAAAAGTTCATGAAATCGTGATTTATTTTATTTATATATAGCCTAGTGTGTTAGTAAGATTTTAAGTCCATAGTTAACAAAATTCACGAACTTTGAGATATAGAATTTGTTAGTAAAAGTTCATGAAATCGTGATATATTTTATTTATATATAGCCTAGTGTGTTAGTAAGATTTTAAGTCCATAGTTAACAAAATTCACGAACTTTGAGATATAGAATTTGTTAGTAAAAGTTCATGAAATCGTGATATATTTTATTTATATATAGCCTAGTGTGTTAGTAAGATTTTAAGTCCATAGTTAACAAAATTCACGAACTTTGAGATATAGAATTTGTTAGTAAAAGTTCATGAAATCGTGATATATTTTATTTATATATAGCCTAGTGTGTTAGTAAGATTTTAAGTCCATAGTTAACAAAATTCACGAACTTTGAGATATAGAATTTGTTAGTAAAAGTTCATGAAATCGTGATTTATTTTATTTATATATAGCCTAGTGTGTTAGTAAGATTTTAAGTCCATAGTTAACAAAATTCACGAACTTTGAGATATAGAATTTGTTAGTAAAAGTTCATGAAATCGTGATTTATTTTATTTATATATAGCCTAGTGTGTTAGTAAGATTTTAAGTCCATAGTTAACAAAATTCACGAACTTTGAGATATAGAATTTGTTAGTAAAAGTTCATGAAATCGTGATATATTTTATTTATATATAGCCTAGTGTGTTAGTAAGATTTTAAGTCCATAGTTAACAAAATTCACGAACTTTGAGATATAGAATTTGTTAGTAAAAGTTCATGAAATCGTGATATATTTTATTTATATATAGCCTAGTGTGTTAGTAAGATTTTAAGTCCATAGTTAACAAAATTCACGAACTTTGAGATATAGAATTTGTTAGTAAAAGTTCATGAAATCGTGATTTATTTTATTTATATATAGCCTAGTGTGTTAGTAAGATTTTAAGTCCATAGTTAACAAAATTCACGAACTTTGAGATATAGAATTTGTTAGTAAAAGTTCATGAAATCGTGATATATTTTATTTATATATAGCCTAGTGTGTTAGTAAGATTTTAAGTCCATAGTTAACAAAATTCACGAAATTTGAGATATAGAATTTGTTAGTAAAAGTTCATGAAATCGTGATATATTTTATTTATATATAGCCTAGTGTGTTAGTAAGATTTTAAGTCCATAGTTAACAAAATTCACGAACTTTGAGATATAGAATTTGTTAGTAAAAGTTCATGAAATCGTGATTTATTTTATTTATATATAGCCTAGTGTGTTAGTAAGATTTTAAGTCCATAGTTAACAAAATTCACGAACTTTGAGATATAGAATTTGTTAGTAAAAGTTCATGAAATCGTGATATATTTTATTTATATATAGCCTAGTGTGTTAGTAAGATTTTAAGTCCATAGTTAACAAAATTCACGAACTTTGAGATATAGAATTTGTTAGTAAAAGTTCATGAAATCGTGATTTATTTTATTTATATATAGCCTAGTGTGTTAGTAAGATTTTAAGTCCATAGTTAACAAAATTCACGAACTTTGAGATATAGAATTTGTTAGTAAAAGTTCATGAAATCGTGATATATTTTATTTATATATAGCCTAGTGTGTTAGTAAGATTTTAAGTCCATAGTTAACAAAATTCACGAACTTTGAGATATAGAATTTGTTAGTAAAAGTTCATGAAATCGTGATTTATTTTATTTATATATAGCCTAGTGTGTTAGTAAGATTTTAAGTCCATAGTTAACAAAATTCACGAACTTTGAGATATAGAATTTGTTAGTAAAAGTTCATGAAATCGTGATTTATATTTTATTTATATATAGCCTAGTGTGTTAGTAAGATTTTAAGTCCATAGTTAACAAAATTCACAGACTTTGAGATATAGAATTTGTTAGTAAAAGTTCATGAAATCGTGATATATTTTATTTATATATAGCCTAGTGTGTTAGTAAGATTTTAAGTCCATAGTTAACAAAATTCACGAACTTTGAGATATAGAATTTGTTAGTAAAAGTTCATGAAATCGTGATATATTTTATTTATATATAGCCTAGTGTGTTAGTAAGATTTTAAGTCCATAGTTAACAAAATTCGCGGACTTTGAGATATAGAATTTGTTAGTAAAAGTTCATGAAATCGTGATTTATTTTATTTATATATAGCCTAGTGTGTTAGTAAGATTTTAAGTCCATAGTTAACAAAATTCACGAACTTTGAGATATAGAATTTGTTAGTAAAAGTTCATGAAATCGTGATATATTTTATTTATATATAGCCTAGTGTGTTAGTAAGATTTTAAGTCCATAGTTAACAAAATTCACGAAATTTGAGATATAGAATTTGTTAGTAAAAGTTCATGAAATCGTGATTTATTTTATTTATATATAGCCTAGTGTGTTAGTAAGATTTTAAGTCCATAGTTAACAAAATTCACGAACTTTGAGATATAGAATTTGTTAGTAAAAGTTCATGAAATCGTGATATATTTTATTTATATATAGCCTAGTGTGTTAGTAAGATTTTAAGTCCATAGTTAACAAAATTCACGAACTTTGAGATATAGAATTTGTTAGTAAAAGTTCATGAAATCGTGATATATTTTATTTATATATAGCCTAGTGTGTTAGTAAGATTTTAAGTCCATAGTTAACAAAATTCACGAACTTTGAGATATAGAATTTGTTAGTAAAAGTTCATGAAATCGTGATATATTTTATTTATATATAGCCTAGTGTGTTAGTAAGATTTTAAGTCCATAGTTAACAAAATTCACGAACTTTGAGATATAGAATTTGTTAGTAAAAGTTCATGAAATCGTGATATATTTTATTTATATATAGCCTAGTGTGTTAGTAAGATTTTAAGTCCATAGTTAACAAAATTCACGAACTTTGAGATATAGAATTTGTTAGTAAAAGTTCATGAAATCGTGATATATTTTATTTATATATAGCCTAGTGTGTTTGTAAGATTTTAAGTCCATAGTTAACAAAATTCACGAACTTTGAGATATAGAATTTGTTAGTAAAAGTTCATGAAATCGTGATTTATTTTATTTATATATAGCCTAGTGTGTTAGATAGATTTTAAGTCCATAGTTAACAAAATACACGAACTTTGAGATATAGAATTTGTTAGTAAAAGTTCATGAAATAGTGATATATTTTATTTATATATAGCCTAGTGTGCTAGTAAGATTTCAAGTCCATTGTTAACAAAATATTAGTAAAAGTTCATGAAATCGTGATATATTTTATTTATATATAGCCTAGTGTGTTAGTAAGATTTCAAGTCCATAGTTAACAAAATTCACGAAATTTAAGATATAGAATTTGTTAGTAAAAGTTCATGAGATCGTGATATATTTTATTTATATATAGCCTAGTGTATCAGTAAGATTTTAAGTCCATAGTTAACAAAATTCACGAAATTTGAGATATAGAATTTGTTAGTAAAAGTTCATGAAATCGTGATTTATTTTATTTATATATAGCCTAGTGTGTTAGTAAGATTTTAAGTCCATAGTTAACAAAATTCACGAACTTTGAGATATAGAATTTGTTAGTAAAAGTTCATGAAATCGTGATATATTTTATTTATATATAGCCTAGTGTGTCAGTAAGATTTTAAGTCCATAGTTAACAAAATTCACGAAATTTGAGATACAGAATTTGTTAGTAAAAGTTCATGAAATCGTGATTTATCCTATTTATATATAGCCTAGTGTGTTAGTAAGATTTTAAGTCCATAGTTTACAAAATTCACGAACTTTGAGATATAGAATTTGTTAGAAAATTCATGAAATTGTGATTTATTTTATTTATATATAGCCTAGTAAGATTTTAAGTCCATAGTTAACAAAATTCACGAACTTTGAGATATAGAATTTGTTAGTAAAAGTTCATGAAATTGTGATATATTTTATTTATATATATCCTAGTGTGTTATTAAGATTTTAAGTCCATAGTTATCACGAACTTTGAGGTATAGAATTTGTTAGTAAAGTTCATGAAATCGTGATATAATTTATTTATATATAGCCTAATGTGTTCGTAAGATTTTAAGTCCATAGTTAACAAAATTCACGAACTTTGAGATATAGAATTTGTTAGAAAAAGTTCATGAAATCGTGATATATTTTATTTATATATAGCCTAGTGTGTTAGTAAGATTTTAAGTCCATAGTTAACAAAATTCATGAACTTTGATATAAAAACTTGTTAGTAAAAGTTCATGAAATCGTGATTTATTTTATTTATATATAGCTTAGTGTATAAGATAGATTTTAAGTCCATAGTTAACAAAATTCACGAACTTTGAGATATAGAATTTGTTTGTAAAAGTTCATGAAATACTGATATATTTTATTTATATATAGCCTAGTGTGTTAGTAAGATTTTAAGTCCATTGTTAACAAAATGTTAGTAAAAGTTCATGAAATCTTGATATATTTTATTTATATATAGCCTAGTGTGTTAGTAAGATTTCAAGTCCATAATTAACAAAATTCACGAAATTCGAGATATAGATTTTGTTAGTAAAAGTTCATGAAATCGTGATATATTTTATTTATATATAGCCTAGTGTGTTAGTAAGATTTCAAGTCCATAGTTAACAAAATTCACGAAATTTAAGATATAGAATTTGTTAGTAAAAGTTCATGAAATCGTGATTTATTTTATTTATATATAGCCTAGTGTGTTAGTAAGATTTTAAGTCCATAGTTAACAAAATTCACGAACTATGAGATATAGAATTTGTTAGTAAAAGTTCATGAAATCGTGATATATTTTATTTATATATAGCCTAGTGTGTCAGTAAGATTTTAAGTCCATAGTTAACAAAATTCACGAAATTTGAGATACAGAATTTGTTAGTAAAAGTTCATGAAATCGTGATTTATCCTATTTATATATAGCCTAGTGTGTTAGTAAGATTTTAAGTCCATAGTTTACAAAATTCACGAACTTTGAGATATAGAATTTGTTAGAAAATTCATGAAATTGTGATGTATTTTATTTATATATAGCCTAGTAAGATTTTAAGTCCATAGTTAACAAAATTCACGAACTTTGAGATATAGAATTTGTTAGTAAAAGTTCATGAAATCGTGATATATTTTATTTATATATATCCTAGTGTGTTATTAAGATTTTAAGTCCATAGTTATCACGAACTTTGAGGTATAGAATTTGTTAGTAAAGTTCATGAAATCGTGATATAATTTATTTATATATAGCCTAATGTGTTCGTAAGATTTTAAGTCCATAGTTAACAAAATTCACGAACTTTGAGATATAGAATTTGTTAGTAAAAGTTCATGAAATCGTGATATATTTTATTTATATATAGCCTAGTGTGTTAGTAAGATTTTAAGTCCGTAGTTAACAAAATTCACGAACTTGATATAAAAACTTGTTAGTAAAAGTTCATGAAATCGTGATTTATTTTATTTATATATAGCCTAGTGTGTTAGATAGATTTTAAGTCCATAGTTAACAAAATTCACGAACTTTGAGATATAGAATTTGTTAGTAAAAGTTCATGAAATAGTGATATATTTTATTTATATATATAGCCTAGGGTGTTAGTAAGATTTCAAGTCCATTGTTAACAAAATATTAGTAAAAGTTCATGAAATCGTGATATATTTTATTTATATATAGCCTAGTGTGTTAGTAAAATTTCAAGTCCATAGTTAACAAAATTCACGAAATTTAAGATATAGAATTTGTTAGTAAAAGTTCATGAGATCATGATATATTTTATTTATATATAGCCTAGTGTATTAGTAAGATTTTAAGTCCATAGTTAACAAAATTCACGAAATTTGAGATTTAGAATTTGTTAGTAAAAGTTCATGAAATCGTGATTTATTTTATTTATATATAGCCTAGTGTGTTAGTAAGATTTTAAGTCCATAGTTAACAAAATTCACGAACTTTGAGATATAGAATTTGTTAGTAAAAGTACATGAAATCGTTATATATCTTATTTATATATAGCCTAGTGTGTCAGTAAGATTTTAAGTCCATAGTTAACAAAATTCATGAAATTTGAGATACAGAATTTGTTAGTAAAAGTTCATGAAATCGTGATATATCCTATTTATATATAGCCTAGTGTGTTAGTAAGATTTCAAGTCCATTGTTAACAAAATATTAGTAAAAGTTCATGAAATCGTGATATATTTTATTTATATATAGCCTAGTGTGTTAGTAAGATTTCAAGTCCATAGTTAACAAAATTCATGAAATTTAAGATATAGAATTTGTTAGTAAAAGTTCATGATATCGTGATATAGAATTTGTTAGTAAAAGTTCATGAAATACTGATATATTTTATTTATATATAGCCTTGTGTGTCAGTAATGAACGGTATAAACCGAGCTACGAACATGGGCTTGCTCGAACCTGGGCCCAACTATATTGGGCCATGGATATTATATATTCATCAAGTATTAGGGCCGAGCATTCTCTTCTTCGTATGACGAGGAACATTTACCTTGGCCTTATGTCGCCATTCTTGGGCCGGCCTGTCTCACTTACCGAGGAGAGAAAAGTCCTTTGCTCGGCATGTCACCAATTACCGAGGAAACAAAAGTATTCTCCCCGGCATATTTTCATGTCGGCCATTCATCAAGTGACGGGGAAGCAGGATCGTTCTCCTCGGCCTATTTGCCAAAGGCCGAGGAAAAACATTTGCCTTCCTCGGCGTTCCGACTAGCAGTTACAATCCTTATTCAACAAGGATTATACAACCATTATCCAATCAGGATTATACTTATCAACATCAATTCAAGTCAAACAATGACTCCTCAACAAGATATAATTCTATTAGAGTTATATCTTATCTCTTTACAAGTTTATTCCAACATGGATTCTTTCAATCCAATCCTATAAATACAAGCCCCATGGCTCATTATTCGGTACGTTACTTTTTAAATTGGAGAAACTCTGTCAATTTGATTTCTCTAATATCAACCGTGAACTTACTCTCGCGCCGGAGGGCCTTTAGCCGGATCCGCCCCGGCTTAGTTTACGTGTTTTCTCTTATTTTCAGGCCTTGCAATCGCCGGAGCATTCGACGCTTGGATTTGGGTTGTTTTGACGATTTTGGCATCATCAATTGGTTCCATTGCCGGAAATCGATTCAAACACCCGTTGTTTGGCTGGAAGACGCTCGCCTTAAGCCAATTTTCGTGCCGGAATTGTTCTTCCTTGGAACGGAATTTCGGATCGCCGGGTTTGTTCTTGAAACCGCCCGAATCCGCATATTTTGACCGGAAAATACCCATTCCGTTGAAGGCATTTTTGGCGTTAAAATTCCGCCCAGCTTGGCTTGAATTCGTTTTGTTTCGAAAGAATTACAATCGGCAAGTTTGTGTGGTCAAAATTTTGCCCTAATTTTGACCTCGAATTGGTTCTATTGAAATTGTGATTTTTGAGATATTTCTTGTTAATAATCATCGTTGATTCATAATGGACGGACAATTCACAAGTGTTACAGCTGAGGATCCCACCCAAGTGAATGGGGGAAACACCGGAGCCGAGGAGCCACTGCCTCCTCCTCCTCCTCTACCTCAAGCCGATACCATTCCTCCCCTTGCCATGACTCTTCGTTCCATGGGTCAGGCAAATGCCGAGGAGAGGGCAATGACCTTCCTCGTCCCACTCTGCGGCTCGTGGGAAGCAAGCAGGAAGGAGGAAAACAAAGAATGCCGACGCCGGTCAAGCAGGAGGATCTCAACCCGTTGATCGACGCTCTTTGTTACACAAACAAATGGAGACTTTGCAAAGGATGTATGAGACCCAAGTTGCTCTGTTGCAAATGGACCCAGATCATTCCATGGCTCCCTTCATTGTACCATCAATGGGCCCACCTTTGAGAAAGGAACAGGGAGAGCATCAGGCTCCTAACCTCAAGCTCCCAAATTTCGAGAAGTATAACGGAACCACTGACGCCAAGGACCATGTGCAAAGTTTTGAACAAACCATGAACCTCCTCACCACTGCTGATGACTTGCTCTGCAAAGCTTTCGCGAGCACCTTTTCCGGAATGCCTTTGACTGGTTCCGTGAGCTCAAGAAAGGTTGCATCGATTGTTGGAGGGGCATGAGGAGAATGTTCTTAGATCACTTTGCCACGGCTGGGAAGAGGAAGATGAGATTAACCGACTTGGCCAACATTGAGCAAGGGAAGGGAGAAACCACCCTTAGCTACTACAATAGGTTCCGAAAGATGGCATCAAGTCGAAGAAAGCCTCACCGATAGGGAGGTCATAGTTTGCTTCAACTCCGGGTTAAAGTCCGGCCCCTCATTTATGAACTATCGCCCGTGGAACCCGGCTCAAGGCCGAATTGTACAAAGTGGCTTATGCCATTTCCATGGCTGAAGATAAGACAAAGAAAAGGGAGCCGACAAGACGGAACTGAAGCAACTAACTCCCGACGTAATGACAATGGGAACGGCAAGAAAGGAAAGAATAAAACCGTAAGCACCGAGAAGCCGGAGTTCACCCTCTTACAAAGCCCATCTCCGAAATCATGCAGATGGTGAACCTTCCTCCACCTCGTCCGCTGACTGATAACCCAAAGTATCCCCGCAACAAGAACAAATACTGTGATTTTCACAAGGACAACGGGCACACCACCGATGGTTCTTTGGGCCCTTAAGAAGATAATTCAACAATGGGTTGACGAGGGAAAATTAGACCGTTATGTCATGAAGAAAGATGGCAAGCGAAAGCGGAAGCAAGAGGAGTGAAGATGACTCCAAGAGTGAGGATGAAGATCGAAGGCCTCCTAGGGCTAAACTACATGTGATCCGCGAAGAGGTGACCTCCACCAGAAGCTAAGGGATCGGATCCACGAGCTAAGCAAAGTATACCATGTCCTGCTTGGATCCATAAAGCAGTAAGAAATCATTAGTTTTTCTCCGAATGAGTTGGCGGGAAGTCGAGCGGCTCGTGAGCGGCCTATTGGTCATCAAGGGCCGAATTGACAATGTTGAATCCGAAAGACTTCTTGTTGATACGGGGCCTCCCGTGACATCCTATACTATTCGGCCTTCCAACAGATGGGGTTGAAAGACACAGCGCTAGAGCCATATCATGGAAGGCTTGAAGGATTCACCAACCATAAGGTTGGAGCAAAGGGAACCGTAGAACTAGAACTCGAAGTCGGCGATCATCCCTTCCGAGCCACGATCTGTCACTTTCATAGTCATGGATTTGACTAGTGACTATCATGCGATTATTGGCATTCCAAGTCAAGCCAAACTTGGGATGGTAGCCTCCCTTCCTCACCAACGAGTTAAATTTCCCACTCGTCTGGCATTGGATGCGTGAGGGCAACCCCCCAAAGATTTCTTGGAACATGTTGTCAAAGAGCCGAAAAAGTCAAAAAGCGTGGAGATAGATACGCCCGAGGAGAACATCAAGATCACCAAATCTCGTAAAACCACGGAAACTAGCTCTAGAATGAACTATATCCGTGAAGTATGGGAAAGTGAGGAAGAGCAACCTATGGTCCTAGAAATTGTGGATGACCAAGGCATAACTCTACCCACTTCGGGAAGAAGAGCCTATGGTCCTAGAAACTGGATGACCAAGGCATAGTTCTACCCATCTCCGAGGAAGACCCCATTCTCGTCAATGACCGTAACTCTGGGGCCAACCATCACTCGGGGATGAACGATCTTCCAGACATCGATAAACTTATGGAGGAAGAAGGCCTCAATGTAAACGACAATGAAGGGAGGAGAATCAGAGAGATCATCATCGAATCCCTGGAATTTCGAGACGGACCAGAAATGAAGCCTGTAGATGAGCTAGAAGAGGTAGTCATTAATCCTGACTATCCCGAACGTAAAATCAAGCTAGGAGGCCAGCTATCACAGGAAGAGAAAGGAAGAATCATATCCCTCTTGAAAAACAGTCTCGACGTCTTTGCTTGGAGAGTCGAAGACATGAGGGGAATCAATGAAGAAGTAGCCCTCCACCGCTTAGAAGTTGATCCTTTAGCGAAGACCATTTCTCAGACGAGGAGAAATTTTGCAAGAGACAAGGAGGAAGCTATAAAAGAAGAGGTGCAGAAATTACTCAGCGCCGGAATAATTCGCGAAGTTAAATACCCCGCTTGGTTAGCTAATGTCGTTATGGTGAAGAAGCAAAATGGGAAATGGCGTATGTGCATAGACTTCACTGATCTAAACAAAGCTCGCCCCGGACGGCTATCCTCTCCCCAGAATCGACAAGTTAGTGGACTCCATTTGGACACCAAACTCTCGGCTTCTTAGATGCCTACTCGTGCTATCATCGATAAAAATGGCGAAAGAAGACATCGAGAAGGCTGCCTTTCAAACACCCGTGGGGAATTTACGCTACATCATGATGCCTTTGGGCTCAAGAATGCTGGTGCCACTTACCAACGGATGGTAAATCAAGTTTTTGCAAGTCGAGATAGGTAGAAACATGGAGGCTTATATTGATGACATGGTCATAAAGACCAAGGAAGGCAGCCACGTTCTGACCTAGAAGAGACCATTCACAACCTCCGAGCCAACAACATGAAGCCGAATCCAAGCAAGTGCGTGTTCGGAGTTACCGCAGGAAATTTCGGGCTTCATGGTTTCCCAAAGGGGGATTGAAGCAAACCTGCGTAAAAGATCAAGGCGCTCATTGACATGAAGGAACCTACCACCATCAAGGAGGTCCAAAGACTTAATGGAAGAATTGCGGCCCTTGGAAGATTCATCGCCAAGTACGCCGAAAAGTCACGCCTTTCTTCAAGGTATTGAAGGGTACCAAGAGCTTCTCCCGGACTCCTGAATGCTCGGAAGCGTTCCTCCGGTTGAAGGAGTACTTGGGTTCCCCTCCCTTGCTTAGCATCCGACTACTGGTGAGATGCTATACGTCTTCCTAGCCGCCACCGATCACGCCGTCGCAGCTGTCCTAGTTCGAAAGGATGAAGGAATTCGAAGCCTGTCTACTATGTCTCAAAAGCTACGTTCGATGTAGAAAGCAGATATTTTTAATGTGGAGAAGATAGCATACGCACTAGTCATTGCTTCAAGAAAGGCTGCGTGCATATTTTTCTCGCACACCCTATCACCGTCTACACCAATGAACCATCAAGAAAATCCTTCACAAGTTGGGACGGCTCAGACGTCTCCTTAATTGGTCAATCGCTCTAACGGAGTTTGATATCACTTACCAACCAAGGAAGACCCTCCTAGCACAGCCTTTGGTTGACTTCATGGTCGAGACTGCCTTTATGGGTGAGCATCTCCCCACCTCCCGGAAGCAAAATGCGCCGGAGGAAAAAGACTCTCCCATTGAACTCCCATCCAACCGTTGGATCCTCGTATACGGACGGATCAGCTACCAAGGAAATAAGCGGAGGCCGGAGTAGTACTAGCAAGCCCGGAAGGAGAATATACTATACAAGATGCCATCCGCTTCAGGTTTCCTGCCTCTAACAACCAAGCTGAATACGAGGCTCTCATATTTGGCATTGAGTTGGCCTCCTTCTATGGAGCAACTAAGGTGGCTGCTTTCTGTGACTCCCAACTTGTTGTCAAACAAGTGAAAGGAGAATATAACACTCAAGACGTCACCCTTGCCAAATATAGAGACCTGGTCCTAGATATGACGAAGAAAATGGAATTTTTCGAGCTCAAGCAGATAGGAAGGGAAGACAACCAAGTCGCAGACGTTCTCTCCAAACTAGCCACCATGGATGTGTCTCCTTCGGAGACCAACCCATATGTAGTTTATGCCGAGGAACCTGCGTATGAAAGATTACAAGTCGTGCTTACGGACGAAGAAGAGAGATGCTGGATCGATGACTACATCGAATACATTGAGAAGGAGAAACTCCCAGAAGATGATGCTCGAGCCAAGCTTATCAAGAAGAGGTCTCCAAGATTCGTGGTGATGAACGGAGTCCTCTACCGAAGATCTTTCACGAAGCCCCTGCTAAGGTGTGTCTATCCCAAGGAAACTGAGAACCTCCGGCGTAAGTACATGAAGGTGTTTGCGGCGGACACCCGGGGCCGAACCTTAGCCGACAAAAATCATATCGCTAGGTTACTACCGGCCAAACCTACGGGAAGACGCGCATGCCTATGTTCGAAAATGTGACAAATGCCAAAGGTTCTCTCGACATTCCAAGACTACTGCGGTCGAGCAAACACTTGTAATACCTACGTGGCCATTTGATATGTGGGGGATCGACCTCATTGGACCCTTCCCACCCGCCCGTGGTAATTGCAAGTACGTGATAGTAGCTGTTGATTACTTCTCCAAGTGGATAGAAGCCAAGGCATTGGCCAAGATAACGGAAGAGAACGCGATCAACTTTGTTCATGACAACATTTGGTGCAGATTTGGCCTTCCGCATACAATTGTTTCTGACCATGGCCTCCAATTCTCCACGGCATTTACAACCGAATTGGGAAGAGTTAAAGTACGCCATGCAAAATCTTCAGTTAGCAGACCCCAAGGCAACGGTCGCGTAAGCCGCCAACAACCGGTTCTAACCGCCCTCACCAAGAATGCGGAAGGACGCGAGGGTAGATGGTTGGACGAACTTCCCCTAGCTTTGCATGGGGCTGTTCGCACAACCACCCGGGAGCCAACCGGGAAACCCCATTCGCACTAACCTTCGATTCTGAGGCTATGGCACCAGCAGAGATGGCCATCCCTACAGTAAGGAACTCCCATTACGACGAGCAAGTCAACAAGGTCAATAGGCTCCTAGATCTAGACCTGATAGATGAAAAACGACTAGCTGCGCAGATGAGGATGGTAAACTACAAGCAAAGGACCAAGGCATATCACGACAAGAGGGTCATCAAAAGAGTATTCCAAGTGGGTGATTGGGTACTTAGAAAGATCGAGGCCACTGGACGGAAGGCAGAGCAGAACAAGCTCTCCCCAAATTGGGAAGGTCCCTACATCATCACTCAAGTCATTCGAGAAGGGACCTACAGATTAAGGACCAAGGAGGGGAAGGATCTCAAGCATCCGTGGCACTCCGACAACCTTAGAAAATATTATCACTAGTCTAGTTTATTTTGCAATAGATTAGATCTTTATTTTCTGTCTTTTATTTTCTGCCTTTTTTCCTTTTTAGTTGATAGGATTGTAGTTTGATGTAATCACATTTCAGTTCTACGAAAGCAGTTTCTTCCAACATGCAAAGCCACTATCAACTATTTATACCAACTCCGGAAGATGAGGATATTATCTCCTACTCTCTCAAACACACAGTCAAGACCAAGGATCTTCCTTGGCCTGATGGCTTACCACAAAGTCAAGACCAAGGATCTTCCTTGGCCTGATGGCTTACCACAGTCAAGACCAAGGATCTTCCTTGGCCTGATGGCTTACCACAAAGCCAAGACCAAGGGTCTTCCTTGGCCTGATGGCTTACCAACAGCCAAGACCAAGGGTCTTCCTTGGCCTGATGGCTTACCAACAGCCAAGACCAAGGGTCTTCCTTGGCCTGATGGCTTACCAACAGCCAAGACCAAGGGTCCTCCTTGGCCTGATGGCTTACCATACGTGCCCAAGACCAAGGGTCTTCCTTGGCACGATGGCTTACCACAAAGCCAAGACCAAGGGTCTTCCTCGCCTCGATGGCTTACACAACACCAATACCAAGGGTCATCCTTGGCCCAATGGCTTACCATACATCCCACCAAGGGTCCACCTTGGTTCGGGATCACAAGTCATATTCAAAGCCAAGGAAAACTTCCTCGGCCTAAGCGACGTACGAGCACAGTTAAAGCCGAGGAAACTTCCTCGGCCAAACCACTTGTTCAATAAGTAAGCAATAAGGGACCTTCTTTGGATCCCACCTTCTCAAGTCCAGTGCCTCTGCCTAGCATGCAAGGATACGAGCAAGTTATTGAAATAACAAGAATCATAGCAAAGGATTTTTCATTGATATTCAAATGAAATTACATATCCTATCATCTATTACAAAAAGCATAACAAGAAAAAGCTATTCTAAGATTGTTGAGCATCATCAAAAGGCTTTTCAAGCCAATCTTGAGTAATGGAGCCAGGAGGAGGAAGGTCCGTTTGATTGGTAAGAGCATCAGTTTCCTCGGCTCCTCTTCCTTCCTCGGTTTCCATGGCCTCAGGCTCTTCCTCGTCCTGGATGGCCTCCACTAAGTCTTTGATGTTGCCAGGGACAACAGGGGCTGGCCTCCACACTTCCCTGCATGCTTGAGCATCCTTGGCTGCTATCAATTCCAAGTTGCTTGCAGAGAAGGGGACTAAGTGATGGAGGGCCCTAACTTCCTCACTGTATTGGTCCCGGCATATCAGCATGGCTATTTTGTTGATGTCAAGGCCGGTGGAGGGATCAGCCAAAATGCTCCTGGCAAGATGAAGGTATCCATCTTCGAACATAGTAGCCGTTTGCTCGTCCACGGCGTCCTGGAAGGCCGAGCTGGATATCACAGCATCCTTGAATGCCGGGCTCTCCTTGAAGCGCGCCACAGCCTCGTTTTCTTTGGCAGGAAGGGCAGCCTCCAGTCCTTGGTATTTGGCCTCAGCTTCCTCGGCCTTTGCCTGAAGCTCGGCCTTATCCGTAAGAGCTTTGGTCAGCTCCTCTCCTTTAAGCCGGAGAAGCTCGTCGGCCTTGGCCTTCTCTTCCTCGGCCTTGGCCTTCCCTTCCTCGGCCCTCTTCACCTCAGCTTCCACCTTCGCCTTGGCTGCCTCAAGCTCGGCATCTTTGGCTTTAAGAAGTTTAACCAAGGAAGACTTCTCAGAATCGCTTTTGGCCAGGGCTGCCTTGGCCTCATTCATGCGTCTGGTCTTCTTCTTGGCCAAAACATTTTCATACGCCGTGACAGAAGCCAGGAACGAAAGAAAAGTTCAATATCATATTGAGTATGCATCTCTCAAAATCAATGATCAACGAGCAAGGAAAGGATATTCACCTCTGCAATTAAAAGCCCCTTGCGACAAAGCAAGGTATCATCGCTGGGAGCCTCCTGGACAAGAGCATCATGGGCATCCTCGTCCATAGATCTACGAGCGGGGCTGTGCCTAATCGTACTAAGGGCCCCGTCCTAGTTTGCGAGAGGAATTCCTTTGAGCCGAGGAACGTTGATGGCCATGTTCTTGGCCAGCTCGTCGGCCTGCTCAATAGTCTCAATATTTTGGATGGTTAGAGGAGGAGGAGGAGCCTCAACATGGGGAGCCTCAACGTGGGGAGCCCCACCAACATTTGCCTTCTTAGTTACAGGCTCCTCGGCACTCGAAGCTTGAGCTCTTTTGGAGCCGATTTCCGAGCAACAAGGCGGCTTTCCTCGGCTCCCGCCTCCTCGGCACCCGATAGAAAGGTCACCCAAGTCTCCAGCTATGGGTTCAATTTGATCCTCGGATGCCGCGTCCTCGGAATTAATCTCCCGATGCACTTTAAGGGGTAGGGCTTATCACCCCGGACACCGAGCACCAAGTTACGAGCATTGGCCTCGTCCTTCCTCTCCACCAAGCGGACTTCTTGCTCGGCTTTCTCTTCGCCCGATCGGCTCCGAGGACTTAGTCTCTCCATTGCAAGGGTGGCTTCTTCCTCGGTGGTCAAATCTGTAAAGACAAGGAAGAAATGGTCAAGTACGAGCAAGAAGATCCAAGGTCAAGTACGAGCAAAATAATATGCAAAAAATTACAAGTGTAAGATAAAAATTTACGTCCAACAATGTTAGGTGCTCCAATACATTGGTCACGGGGACGCTCATCGTGGCACCTAATACAATCCTCGTGAAATACGAAGCCTGGATGTACCGTCCAATCATTGAAGCGACGACCTCTTTTAACATTAACAAGGGGAGCTACCTAGTCCTCGTTCCCGCATCAATCCTGCCTGGATATAGAAATGATCCGAGGATTCAACTTGCTTCCAATCCAGGACCCCTACCCTGGCAAACTCTTCTAGACGTTTGATCAAAGCTTTGGTCCACTCATATTGTTGGACAGCGAAGGAAGATGTTGGGTCACCACAAGGAGACTGGAACTCCCAACCTTGGCGGCTCTCAACTCGGATAACGTGATGATCCCAAACCTGGAACTTTACTAGACATGGGGAGGAGCAATTTTGGTTTCCTATTGGCACTCCTAATTACTACCAGCCATTGTTCCTTGATGACTTGGATAATGTAGAAATGACGGAAGGCTCCCATGGTCGGCTCATAGCCTAAACTACGGCAGAGGATGATGAAGCTAACCAGCACCCTAGTGCCATTGGCTCCTAGCATGGCTGGCACAGCCTTTACATCGTCCAAAAATTCGCAGATGAAGGGGTCCAAAGGAAGACGAAGCCCCTGTTGGAACTGTTTATAATAGAAGTGGACATAATCTTGGTTGTAGTAGAAGTTCGTCTCCTCCTTCTCCGTCTTCGGCTCAATCTTGCCCATATAAGTTAACTTGTACTCATCCCGGTTCACCTTGTACTTGGAGTGCAATTTTTCAATCATGGGATCCCTGTGCTTTGGTGTTCTCTCCACTTGCTTTCCTCGGCTACCTGCTCCTCGGCCTCTTCTTCGGACGAGGCGGGCATCAGCTTGTGCACCTTCAACGAAGGCGTCAACTATTTGAGTAGACGAGGAGGGCTCTCCTTCTCTTCCCGTCATATCTGCATAAAGACGAGGAGACCAAATTATTTACCTCGTCAATGGCTGATTAAATGACGGGGAAGGAAGATTCCCCTCCTCGTCATTCCATAAGGCCGAGGAAGGAAGATCTCCTTCCTCGTCATTTCATAAGGCCGAGGAGGGGGCCGTACCTCTCAGACGCTCACGCATTTCGCGATGGGAGGCCGGGTAAAACAGTTCGATGTGCTCCACCATTTGAGCCCTATCCTCAAACACTATGATGTTGGGAGAACCGAGACTCAATCCTATCTATTCTTGTGGAGTCCGGGTATTGAATGAATAAACGGGAGCGGCCGTAACCCCTCAACCGCTTGCTTATATCATC
The DNA here is from genome assembly GCA_022495995.1 of Adenophora triphylla var. japonica. Classification (NCBI taxonomy): domain Eukaryota; kingdom Viridiplantae; phylum Streptophyta; class Magnoliopsida; order Asterales; family Campanulaceae; genus Adenophora; species Adenophora triphylla. Next base: position 8,907 of record JAFEMH010008410.1, on the reverse strand, counting down.
CAAGTTCAAGATCATCCATGGACCCCTCTCTCTACGATAGACCCTCAAATTTCCAAGATGATATCTATAGCGGAATCGGGGAGAATGGTCCCAAGATCGAGCCATTTCTAAGGGGAATCAAAAATGAAGGGGGAGTTCATTCAATATTCTAGAAATTTCATATAAAATGCAAAGAGAATTAAAGAACTGAAGTTTTTAAAGTTTTTTATCAAGAAAAGCTTCAACCTTCAACAATGGCGGTTCTTGGCATGGACAAAATCACTCCTAAACCCTAGAAAACGCTGGAGCATGAAAGGAAGTTGTGAGAAAAGGAGAAATTTCATACCTGAGTTTGCAAGAATGAATGGAATCAATGCAGAAAGCAACTTCGCCGGAAAAATCAAGCTCGCCGGGAACTGGGTGAAGATTGCTGTGATTCGCCGGAGATCTCTTTCGCCTTTGCTCTCAAATAGGGGGTTTGTAAAGATTTGAAATGAAATGATTTTGATTTTTATACCTCCTTAACCCGGGTTAACCCATGGGTAAAGTGATAACCCAGACAATACGCCCCCAACATTTAATGATAAGTACAGTTATTGAGGCATGACAAGACTGGGGGGCCCCATGTCATCATCAGAATAGTAACCGTCAGATACCCACCAATGACGCGTGTAAAACCTGTTCGTATCCCAGATGCCGAGGACGAGCTAACTTTCTACTCGTCTAAGCCGAGCTAGAAAGTTGGGGGCCACTGAACGGTATAAACCGAGCTACGAACATGGGCTTGCTCGAACCTGGGCCCAACTATATTGGGCCATGGATATTATATATTCATCAAGTATTAGGGCCGAGCATTCTCTTCTTCGTATGACGAGGAACATTTACCTTGGCCTTATGTCGCCATTCTTGGGCCGGCCTGTCTCACTTACCGAGGAGAGAAAAGTCCTTTGCTCGGCATGTCACCAATTACCGAGGAAACAAAAGTATTCTCCCCGGCATATTTTCATGTCGGCCATTCATCAAGTGACGGGGAAGCAGGATCGTTCTCCTCGGCCTATTTGCCAAAGGCCGAGGAAAAACATTTGCCTTCCTCGGCGTTCCGACTAGCAGTTACAATCCTTATTCAACAAGGATTATACAACCATTATCCAATCAGGATTATACTTATCAACATCAATTCAAGTCAAACAATGACTCCTCAACAAGATATAATTCTATTAGAGTTATATCTTATCTCTTTACAAGTTTATTCCAACATGGATTCTTTCAATCCAATCCTATAAATACAAGCCCCATGGCTCATTATTCGGTACGTTACTTTTTACATTGGAGAAACTCTGTCAATTTGATTTCTCTAATATCAACCGTGAACTTACTCTCACGCCGGAGGGCCTTTAGCCGGATCCGCCCCGGCTTAGTTTACGTGTTTTCTCTTATTTTCAGGCCTTGCAATCGCCGGAGCATTCGACGCTTGGATTTGGGCTGTTTTGACGATTTTGGCATCATCAAGTAAGATTTTAAGTCCATAGTTAACGAAATTCACGAAATTTGAGATAAAGAATTTGTTAGTAAAAGTTCATTAAATCGTGATTTATTTTATTTATATATAGACTAGTGTGTTAGTAAGATTTTAAGTCCGTAGTTAACAAAATTCACGAACTTTGAGATATAGATTTTGTTAGAAAAATTATGAAATTGTGATGTATTTTATTTATATATAGCCTAGTAAGATTTTAAGTCCATAGTTAACAAAATTCACGAACTTTGAGATATATAATTAGTTAGTAAAAGTTCATGAAATCGTGATATATTTTATTTATATATATCCTAGTGTGTTATTAAGATTTTAAGACCATAGTTATCACGAACTATGAGATATAGAATTTGTTAGTAAAAGTTCATGAAATCGTGATATATGTTATTTATATAAAGCCTAGTGTGTTAGTAAGATTTTAAGTCCATATTTAACAATATTCACGAATTTTGAAATATAGAATTTGTTAGTAAAAGTTCATGAAATCGTCATATATTTTATTTATATATAGCCTAGTGTGTTAGTAAGATTTTAAGTCCATAGTTAACAAAATTCACGAACTTTGAGATATAGAATTTGTTAGTAAAAGTTCATGAAATCGTGATATATTTTATTTATATATAGCCTAATGTGTCAGTAAGATTTTAAGTCCATAGTTAACAAAATTCACGAAATTTGAGATATAGAATTTGTTAGTAAAAGTTCATGAAATTGTGATTTATCTTATTTATATATTGCCTAGTGTGTTAGTAAGATTTTAAGTCCATAGTTAACAAAATTCACGAGCTTTGAGATATAGAATTTGTTAGTAAAAGTTCATGAAATCGTGATATATTTTATTTATATATAGCCTAATGTGTCAGTAAGATTTTAAGTCCATAGTTAACAAAATTCACGAAATTTGAGATATAGAATTTGTTCGTAAAAGTTCATGAAATTGTGATTTATCTTATTTATATATTGCCTAGTGTGTTAGTAAGATTTTAAGTCCATAGTTAAATAAATTCACGAACTTTGAGTTATAGATTTTGTTAGAAAAATCATGAAATTGTGATGTATTTTATTTATATATAGCCTAGTAAGATTTTAAGTACATAGTTAACAAAATTCACGAACTTTGAGATATAGAATTTGTTAGTAAAAGTTCATGAAATCGTGATATATTTTATTTATATATATCCTATTGTGTTATTAAGATTTTAAGTCCATAGTTATCACGAACTTTGAGGTATAGAATTTGTTAGTAAAAGTTCATGAAATCGTGAAGAATTTTCTGATTAGAAATTTTTTTCTTTTTTGGCTAAGTCTTTTAATCCCTACTTTTTATCCCCTGTTTTGAACAATGTTATTTTGGATAATGTGTTTGTTTTGGCTCCTGTGGTTGAATCAAGAAGATTAATTTTATCTTCATTGGTATATTCAATTCATGAGTATCTTGCAGGTCATATCTTTTATTAGATATATTAATTTGCCAAAAAGGGGGAAATTGTTAGGACCTAACTATGTAAAACACATAGTTATATATGGTTTTGACAAAGAAACATATCACTTCCAATGATTCTGACAGTCAAGATAACTCATGAAAATTGGACAGCCAAGACTCAACCTGCACATCTCATGAATCAAACTAGACAGCAATGATCAAACAAGACCAATCAAATAAATTAAAGCAAAATCAATGTATTCAAATACAAAATGATCATTAAATGTCAACCATCCAATTCCTTGACTCCTAATCACCCAAATCAAAGAACTAAGCCTGACAGCTAAGTTTCTCAACAGCAGAGGTATCATCCCTCTGACAGCTATGATCTTCAAAGACAACAGCAATAATGTTTCTCTGTGATGACCAAGATGTGCCTTGCCCATTTCCCTCAACAGATGTTGCCAGGTCATCTCCATGAAGATCATATACAATGGTTGCAGATTACAGTCTGTTATCATCCAGTCAACAAGGCCCTAAATGCAAGCACTGTTTCACCCACATGCATTTACTTCCTTGTCTCCTCCAACAGCTATATTCAAGCCTATAAAAGGAAACCTCCAAGACTGAAGACTCTGCCTTTCAACACACAACTTTTACAACCTTCCCTTCAACCTCTACACACCTGCAAAACCTGCAACCAACAATCAAAAAATTCTGAGACACTTGTGACTGTACTTCAGGTGTATAAACTACTTTGTAAACCACTTAAGACTTACTTTAAGTGTGTATTGTAATTTGCTTCGTAACAAGCAAATCCCTAATTGACTGTACTAATTAGGAAGAGGAGGTTCAAGGAACTTGCCTAACCAACCATTGTAAATCTTAAAAGGAACTAGATTTAGTGGATTGATCTCACTTGTCAAGGTTGACAGTGAGGAGTGAACTCTGAACCACCTTAAAATTCTTGTGTCATTTGGTATTATCACACACAAATATACATACACCTACACACACATACACTAATCACTTGTCTTTACATTATTTCAACACTATTTATTTCGCTGCACATTACACTCTTGCCTTTTAAATCAGTTAATAACTGACAACTAAGAATTCACCTTAGCTGCCAAAGCTCAACTGTCTAATCATCTATTTGTTGATTAAGCAAACAGGACCTTTCAGTTAACAAAAATCACTAACTTTGATATATAGAAATTGTTAGTAAAAGTTCACGAAATCGTGATTTATTTTATTTATATATAGCCTAGTGTGTTAGAAAGATTTTAAGTCCATAGTTAACAAAATTCACGAACTTTGAGATATAGAATTTGTTAGTAAAATTTCATGAAATCGTGATATATTTTATTTATATATAATCTAGTGTGTTAGTAAGATTTTAAGTCCATAGTTAACAAAATGTTAGTAAAAGTTCATGAAATCGTGATATATTTTATTTATATATAGCCTAGTGTGTTAGTAAGATTTCAAGTCCATAGTTAACAAAATTCACGAAACTTAAGATATAGAATTTGTTAGTAAAAGTTCATGAAATCGTGATTTATTTTATTTATATATAGCCTAGTGTGTTGGTAAGATTTTAAGTCCATAGTTAACAAAATTCACGAACTTTGAGATATAGAATTTGTTAGTAAAAGTTCATGAAATCGTGATATATTTTCTTTATATATAGCCTAGTGTGTTAGTAAGATTTTAAGTCCATAGTTAACAAAATTCACGAACTTTAAGATATATAATTTGTTAGTAAAAGTTAATGAAATTGTGATTTATTTTATTTATATATAGCATAGTGTGTCGTAAGATTTTAAGTCCATAGTTAACGAAATTCACGAAATTTGAGATATAGAATTTGTTAGTAAAAGTTAATGAAATTGTGATTTATTTTTATTTATATATAGCATAGCCTAGTAAGATTTTAAGTCCATAGTTAACAAAATTCACGAACTTTGATATATATATAATTTGTTAGTAAAAGTTCATGAAATCCTGATATATTTTATTTATATATAGCCTAGTGTGTTAGTAAGATTTTAAGTCCATAGTTAACAAAATTCACGAACTTTGAGATATAGAATTTGTTAGTAAAAGTTCATGAAATTGTGATATATTTTATTTATATATAGCCTAGTGTGTTAGTAAGATTTTAAGTCCATAGTTAACAAAATTCACGAACTTTGAGATATAGAATTTGTTAGTAAAAGTTCATGAAATCGTGATTTATTTTATTTATATATAGCCTAGTGTGTTAGTAAGATTTTAAGTCCATAGTTAACAAAATTCACGAACTTTGAGATATAGAATTTGTTAGTAAAAGTTCATGAAATCGTGATATATTTTATTTATATATAGCCTAGTGTGTTAGTAAGATTTTAAGTCCATAGTTAACAAAATTCACGAAATTTGAGATATAGAATTTGTTAGTAAAAGTTCATGAAATCGTGATATATTTTATTTATATATAGCCTAGTGTGTTAGTAAGATTTTAAGTCCATAGTTAACAAAATTCACGAACTTTGAGATATAGAATTTGTTAGTAAAAGTTCATGAAATCGTGATATATTTTATTTATATATAGCCTAGTGTGTTAGTAAGATTTTAAGTCCATAGTTAACAAAATTCACGAAATTTGAGATATAGAATTTGTTAGTAAAAGTTCATGAAATCGTGATTTATTTTATTTATATATAGCCTAGTGTGTTAGTAAGATTTTAAGTCCATAGTTAACAAAATTCACGAACTTTGAGATATAGAATTTGTTAGTAAAAGTTCATGAAATTGTGATTTATTTTATTTATATATAGCCTAGTGTGTTAGTAAGATTTTAAGTCCATAGTTAACAAAATTCACGAACTTTGAGATATAGAATTTGTTAGTAAAAGTTCATGAAATCGTGATATATTTTATTTATATATAGCCTAGTGTGTTAGTAAGATTTTAAGTCCATAGTTAACAAAATTCACGAACTTTGAGATATAGAATTTGTTAGTAAAAGTTCATGAAATCGTGATATATTTTATTTATATATAGCCTAGTGTGTTAGTAAGATTTTAAGTCCATAGTTAACAAAATTCACGAACTTTGAGATATAGAATTTGTTAGTAAAAGTTCATGAAATCGTGATTTATTTTATTTATATATAGCCTAGTGTGTTAGTAAGATTTTAAGTCCATAGTTAACAAAATTCACGAACTTTGAGATATAGAATTTGTTAGTAAAAGTTCATGAAATCGTGATATATTTTATTTATATATAGCCTAGTGTGTTAGTAAGATTTTAAGTCCATAGTTAACAAAATTCACGAACTTTGAGATATAGAATTTGTTAGTAAAAGTTCATGAAATCGTGATTTATTTTATTTATATATAGCCTAGTGTGTTAGTAAGATTTTAAGTCCATAGTTAACAAAATTCACGAACTTTGAGATATAGAATTTGTTAGTAAAAGTTCATGAAATCGTGATTTATTTTATTTATATATAGCCTAGTGTGTTAGTAAGATTTTAAGTCCATAGTTAACAAAATTCACGAACTTTGAGATATAGAATTTGTTAGTAAAAGTTCATGAAATCGTGATTTATTTTATTTATATATAGCCTAGTGTGTTAGTAAGATTTTAAGTCCATAGTTAACAAAATTCACGAACTTTGAGATATAGAATTTGTTAGTAAAAGTTCATGAAATCGTGATATATTTTATTTATATATAGCCTAGTGTGTTAGTAAGATTTTAAGTCCATAGTTAACAAAATTCACGAACTTTGAGATATAGAATTTGTTAGTAAAAGTTCATGAAATCGTGATTTATTTTATTTATATATAGCCTAGTGTGTTAGTAAGATTTTAAGTCCATAGTTAACAAAATTCACGAACTTTGAGATATAGAATTTGTTAGTAAAAGTTCATGAAATCGTGATATATTTTATTTATATATAGCCTAGTGTGTTAGTAAGATTTTAAGTCCATAGTTAACAAAATTCACGACCTTTGAGATATAGAATTTGTTAGTAGAATTTTATGAAATCGTGATTTATTAGTCCATGGTTAACAAAATTCACGAACTTTGAGATATAGAATTTGTTAATAAATGTTCATGAAATCGTGATATATTTTATTTATATATAGCCTAGTGTGTTAGTAAGATTTTAAGTCCATAGTTAACAAAATTCACGAACTTTGAGATATAGAATTTGTTAGTAAAAGTTCATGAAATCGTGATTTATTTTATTTATATATAGCCTAGTGTGTTAGTAAGATTTTAAGTCCATAGTTAACAAAATTCACGAACTTTGAGATATAGAATTTGTTAGTAAAAGTTCATGAAATCGTGATATATTTTATTTATATATAGCCTAGTGTGTTAGTAAGATTTTAAGTCCATAGTTAACAAAATTCACGAACTTTGAGATATAGAATTTGTTAGTAAAAGTTCATGAAATCGTGATTTATTTTATTTATATATAGCCTAGTGTGTTAGTAAGATTTTAAGTCCATAGTTAACAAAATTCACGAACTTTGAGATATAGAATTTGTTAGTAAAAGTTCATGAAATCGTGATATATTTTATTTATATATAGCCTAGTGTGTTAGTAAGATTTTAAGTCCATAGTTAACAAAATTCACGAACTTTGAGATATAGAATTTGTTAGTAAAAGTTCATGAAATCGTGATTTATTTTATTTATATATAGCCTAGTGTGTTAGTAAGATTTTAAGTCCATAGTTAACAAAATTCACGAACTTTGAGATATAGAATTTGTTAGTAAAAGTTCATGAAATCGTGATTTATTTTATTTATATATAGCCTAGTGTGTTAGTAAGATTTTAAGTCCATAGTTAACAAAATTCACGAACTTTGAGATATAGAATTTGTTATTAAAAGTTCTTGAAATCGTGATATATTTTATTTATATATATCCTAGTGTGTTATTAAAATTTTAAGTCCATAGTTATCATGAACTTTGAGGTATAGAATTTGTTAGTAAAGTTCATGAAATCGTGAAATATTTTATTTATATACAGCCTAGTGTGTTAGTAAGATTTTTTAGTCCATAGTTAACAAAATTCACGAACTTTGAGATATAGAATTTGTTAGTAAAAGTTCATGAAATCGTGATATATTTTATTTATATATAGCCTAGTGTGTTAGTAAGATTTTAAGTCCATAGTTAACAAAATTTACGAACTTTGAGATATAGAATTTGCTAGTAAAAGTTCCAGAAATCGTGATTTTTTTTTATTTATATATAGCCTAGTGTGTTAGTAAGATTTTAAGTCCATAGTTAACAAAATTCACGAACTTTGAGATATAGAATTTGTTAGTAAAAGTTCATGAAATTGTGATTTATTTTATTTATATATAGCCTAGTGTGTTAGTAAGATTTTAAGTCCATAGTTAACAAAATTCACGAACTTTGAGATATAGAATTTGTTAGTAAAAGTTCATGAAATCGTGATATATTTTATTTATATATAGCCTAGTGTGTTAGTAAGATTTTAAGTCCATAGTTAACAAAATTCACGAACTTTGAGATATAGAATTTGTTAGTAAAAGTTCATGAAATCGTGATTTATTTTATTTATATATAGCCTAGTGTGTTAGTAAGATTTTAAGTCCATAGTTAACAAAATTCACGAACTTTGAGATATAGAATTTGTTAGTAAAAGTTCATGAAATCGTGATATATTTTATTTATATATAGCCTAGTGTGTTAGTAAGATTTTAAGTCCATAGTTAACAAAATTCACGAACTTTGAGATATAGAATTTGTTAGTAAAAGTTCATGAAATCGTGATTTATTTTATTTATATATAGCCTAGTGTGTTAGTAAGATTTTAAGTCCATAGTTAACAAAATTCACGAACTTTGAGATATAGAATTTGTTAGTAAAAGTTCATGAAATCGTGATTTATTTTATTTATATATAGCCTAGTTTGTTTGATAGATTTTAAGTCC
>JAFEMH010008409.1:0-29238 GCA_022495995.1 Adenophora triphylla var. japonica | reverse complement strand
ATGCTTGTCCTCATTTCCCTAGGTTTTGGGTTAGTGATCACTAGACATTTTAGTGGTGAATCAACTATACCAAACCATCCTTGGGGTACATTAGGACTAAGCATTTCATTTGCTTGGGAAGGGGAATTTTATCCTTTGAAATCAAGATTTTATGCTTGAAAATGGTTTTTAGGGTTTTGAAAATGAGTTTTCTTGCAAGAAAGTAAGAAAAGCTTAAAAATAATTTTGATTCTCTTTGTAGGAAGATCATCCATGGAGATGGTCTTCCATGGTGATCTTCTTTAGATCTAGAGCAAGAAGATGATGAAAGAACTACATTTTGTAGTTTGAAGATGCATGGCATGGATGAGGATTTAGGGTTAGGAAGAGGAGGGGTTTACCTAATCCTTCCTCTTTGTGTTCTTGAGTGTCTTCGGGCTTGAGTGCTTTATGAGTGTGTTGCCAAGCAGGGATTTAATATGAGAGTGAGTGGATGAGTATGAGTTGGGAAAGATTGAGGCTGAAAAAGGTGACAAAATTCGTGTGGAATTCCTCACCGTTTTCTTCTCTATATTTCCGCCAGCAGTGTTCGGTGCAAAATGTGTTCTTCCTCCTCATTTCTTCGTGGACTCGGAGGGCTCAATTTATAGCCCTCCTCGGGAAAATGACAGTAAGGTCTCTATCCGTCGCAAGGATGTGTCCAGCAGGGCAAATGTGCAATCGTTCATTTAAATGCAGCCTCCAGCCTTTGGACAAGAAGAATATTTCTTTTTGAAATTCAAATTAAGCAATATTTATGTTTCCAAAGCATTTGCTATATTTTGGTTTTCTTTCTTTTGTTTTTCTTTTTAAGATTCTTTTTAAGGTTTAACCTTAAATAACAATGCCCATTTTACTCCTCTCTCACTTTGTTAGAAATGTTAGGATAGTTGTAGGAATTGTTGTAGAAATGTTATAACTTTCTGCTAATTTTCTAACTAAAATTTTAACAAATAAGCCTCAAATTGGGAGCACTTACAAAGTAGCATTCTCGGCGACTGTGCGCTGCAGCTTCTCGAAGGAAAGCGTGGCTCGATAAAGAGTAAGGCTCCATATTCGTGGGCGGTGACGGTCATGAAAGTGATCGCGGCCGAACTCAGCGATGATCGGGTGGTCGAACCTAGCGATAGGCTACCTACGTATCCCGAATGGGAATCAAGCCGTAGTTCGGGTCTTTGACCCGGAGATGATGGCGTTTAGGTGCCTCGAACCCGATGAGCGAGTTCTCTGCGCCGTTTGTCGGAAAGAAACTCGTTTCTGGGGATAAGAGATGACCATTTTCGGTCTGATGGCTATCCGCTTTCCAGCTGGGGATAGGAATGACCATTTTCGGTCTCTCGCCGGGGATGATTGCGATTTATCGCTTCCTAGTGATAGCGTCTTAGGTGCCTCAAACCTCAAGATGGCGTTTTAGGTGCCTCGAACCTCGAGATGGCCTTTAGGTGCCTCGAACCTTGGAGATGGCGTTTTTAGGTGCCTCGAACCCGAAGATGGCTTTTAGGTGCCTCGAACCTTGATGATGATGGCTTTTAGGTGCCTCGGACCTCGAGGTGATGATGGCTTTTAGGTGCCTCGACCTTAATTTGAAATGGCCTTTCTAAGTGACTTCGCCCGCCGTCGAGGGTGACCGTTTTTGGTCGAGGGGCCGGATTCCTAATGATAGGCTACCTACGTATCCCTAGCGGGAATCAAGCTCCTTTCGTAGTTCGAGTACTACTCGAGATTCCGTTAACTTTGGCTGCCAGCCTTGCCGGGGAAAATCGTTAGCCTTTGCGCCGATTTTGATGAAAGATACGTGGCGCCAGGGCACGCTGCCTATCGCCGGATGATCACGTTCATGAAAGATATTCTGATCTCGTTATCTTTCTCGGGGCACTCGGTCTTACGCTTGACACGGATTCGTTGATTTTGATGAAAGATAACGGATCTCGTTATCTTTCTCAGGGCACTCGGTCTTACGCTTTAGCCGGGAATTTTTGATGAAAGATACGGGATCTCGTTATCTTTCTCGGGGCACTCGGTCTTACGCTTGACCGCCGGGAAGATTTTGATGAAAGATACGGATCTCGTTATCTTTCTGTGGCACTCGGTCTTACGCTTCGATCAGCCGGGAATGATTTCATGAAAGATACGGGATCTCAAGTTATCTTTCTCGGGCACTCGGCCTTACGTTTGATGCCGGGGAAGATTTTTGATGAAAGATACGGATCTCGTTATCTTTCTCGTGGCACCCTGCCTTACGCTTCGATCACCGGGTAATTTTGATGAAAGATACCTGGATCTCGTTATCTTTCTCGGGCACTCGCCTTTACGCTTTGATCGCCGGTAATTTTGATGAAAGATACGGATCTCGTTATCTTTCTCGTGGCACTCGGTCTTACGCTTCGACCGCCGGTAATTTTGATGAAAGATACGGATCTCGTTATCTTTCTCGTGGCACTCGGCCTTACGCTTCAATCGCCGGTAATTTTGATGAAAGATACGGATCTCGTTATCTTTCTCGGGCACTCGGCCTTACGCTTCGATCACGGGTAATTTTGATGAAAGATACGGATCTCGTTATCTTTCTCGGGCACTCGGTCTTACGCTTTGACTGTCGGGAAAGATTTTGATGAAAGATACTGGATCTCGTTATCTTTCTCGTGGCACTGGCCTTACGCTCGACCGCCGGATAATTTTGATGAAAGATACGGATCTCGTTATCTTTCTCGGGCACCTCTGCCTTACGCTTGATCAGCCGGTGATTTTGATGAAAGATACGGATCTCGTTATCTTTCTCAGGTCACTTTGGCCTCTTTACGCTTCGATCGCCGGGGAAGATTTTGATGAAAGATACGGATCTCGCTATCTTTCTCAGGCACCTCGGTCCTTACGCTTCGACCGCCGGGGTAATTTTGATGAAAGATACGGGATCTCGTTATCTTTCTGTGGCACCTCAGCCTTACGCTTCGACTCGCCGGTGAATTTTGATGAAAGATACGGATCTCGTTATCTTTCTCGGGCACTCGGCCTTACGCTTGACCGCCGGGGTAATTTTGATGAAAGATACGGATCTCGTTATCTTTCTCAGGCACTCGGTCTTACGTTTGACCGCCGGGTAATTTTGATGAAAGATAATGGGATCTCGTTATCTTTCTCGGGCACTCGGTCTTACGTTTGATCGCCGGGATGATTTTCTTGACAAGGGGCCGACTTTGGTTAACTTTGGTTAACTTTGTCAAGTCGGGACTCGAATTGCGTAGTCCTCGAAATTTTAAGGGGCAAAAGGGTCATTTTGACCTTGCAATCCTATCCGCGCGGATAGGGATGGAAAGTCGTGGGTATTAATTAGGGCCAACGCCCTTTCTTCTTCCCCATACCAATTTTTTGAAATTGTCGAGAGCAGAGAGAGAAAACCGCAAAATCCGCCATTTTTGGCCATTTAAGCTTCAAAATTCTTCCGATTTCTTCGATTTTTTGAGCAATGGAACACGGGAAGGCGCTTTTCAAGGCCAAGGACGTGGCCCGGTAGCTGAGAGGCGATTGAGCTCGTCCTGGATGAGGAGGCATTACAATCTTTCGCAATCGGTTGAGGAGGAGCATTACCCCGATGCTTGGCAACATTGGGCTTCTGATCCGCATCTCCGAACGGTATACTTTGGAAACCCTTTGATCCCTTTGTTGATTTCTTGTTTGAAATTTTGGGTGATTTTTTAAATTTTTTTTTGAAAATTCGAACGATTGATGTTCTTGGCTTTGAATTTTGATTTTGATGCTTTGCATGTTGTAATGAGTATATGAGTAACCCAAAATGTGCATTTTGCTTGGGAAAAAGAATTGGCATTTTTGCCACATTTTTTTTTCAATTCGAAAATTACATGTGAAAATTCGAAGAATTGTGATTTTTTTTTTTTTGAAATTGAATATTGCATGTTGATGATGATGATGATTTTTTTTTTTTGAAATTGAATTTTGATATTGATGAATGATGATGCAATGCATGCATTTTGTTTGGAAAGAATGGGCATTTTGCCAATATGAGATGTATGTATGTTTAGGATTTTTTTTTTGAAAAGTGGGACGGATTTTTCCTCCCGTTGCATGTAAGATGGATGATATGCATGTATGCATTTTTTTTGTTGAAAATGGGACGGAGTTTTTACTTCCGTAGGAATGCATCTCTCTTTTTTTTTTGATGAATGCATTGGGACTTCACAAAATTGTTTTCTTTTCATGCGAGAAAATGGGGCTATGCTCATTGTATGTCCGTTATGTCAAATTTTTTTTTTTTTAATGTAAATGCAAATGCAATCTTTTTGACATTTTCTCTTTTTTTTTTTTTACAGGGCGGAAACCGTTTTGTGACGGAGCAGCTGAACAAGATGAAGACTCGAGGATCGGTGGAGTCCGTGATTGACTTGTGGGACCGGCTTCCGAATGCGGGCCGAGGAGCTTTGCCGAGTCCGAGACAGATTGTTGTCGAGACGGCTCGGGAGTTCGTCGAGTGCTCGAGGGGACCGGTCAAGTTCCCTAAGAGCAAGTGGCTTGATGTTTGCTCAAGCGCAAAGACCGGTGGGACGCGACCCACACCTTCCACTTCTTCCGGGGCGAGGCTACGCTTACGCCTCCGACTACGCCGCGATCACGGGCCCGTCCTTTAATGGACGCAAAGCATTGAGTGGCGGGATGGCTACAGCGATGCCGATCCGTTGTGCTCTTCGGGATTTTCCCTATTCCCAAAAAGGGGATGGGGATGGAGTATGCCGTGGTCTACGGCAAGATTGTGGAGACCATAGCGAGCTTATGAGGCCGGGAGGAGAGGATAGGCGCCGATCGATTGCTGTGGCCTTCTTGTGGTTTGCTTTCTCGAGCACGCTCTTTCGGGCATGCCGAGGGGACGGCGGTCTTTGCCTTGCCGAGGTCCTTGGAGGACATGGAGACGGCCGGAGATGTCTCGTGGGGAGAGGCCGGGCCGGCAGAGCTTTATTTTGCTCTTGATAGGTACACTGGAAGGCCGTGAGCTCCTTGTATCGCTTCGAGTTTGCCCCGGAGGTATAAGCTCTCTTTTGCTTTCCCTCTCTTCTTTGAGCACACACTTTTATTTGCACCGGATTGATTGGATTTTTACCTTTCGTGTGTACGGGCGTTGGAGTTTTTCCACGTCACGGCAGGCGGCGACCGGCGGAGTACGTCGGGGCGTATCCGGCCATGCAGCCTTGGTCCAAGCATGCCCGGGAGAAGATAAGCTCCAGGGGGCGTACGACTCGTGTACGCGGATTGCCTTCCTTCGACGGAGGCCGAGACAGATGAGGGGATGATATTCTTCCCCGGGATCGCTTTGAGGTAGCGCACTCGAAGGGCGCCGAGATCCGGACAGTGCAATGGAGGATTTTGAGGGGTCTCGACTCGCGATGCCTATTATCTCGGGAGAGAGGGTGACGCGCCAAAGCATGGCGTGAACTCGCCTTTGAGGACACCGGTGGAGCCTCCCGCCGATATGATGCACTCCGAGCGATCGGTCCGTGACCTGGGATGATTACCGAGCAGCCAAGACTTCTCGGACTTCGTGGCGATTGAGCCGTATGCGACATTCGTCTTGAGGAGGCCGAGGATGCCTCGTGTTCTGGATAGGGAGGGGCTTGGGATCCCGCGGTACCCTCGGACGGATTTTTCCTATATCCAGGATGGGGTCCGATTGAGGGTGCAGCATCCCTCACCCGAGCGACTTCCACGAGCTTTCCGGCCTCGTCCGGTATGAAGGTATGGTTTCACCTTTTCCCCTTCTTTTCTTTTCCTTTGTTTCATCATCTTTAGCATCACCTCTTTTTTTTTTTTTTTTTTGACGCTTTTGCTTTTGTGCAGCTTTCGAGGTGGTCGTCGAGAAGCCGACGAAGCAAGTGATCGGGGCCAAGAGATTCATCAGGAGGATGGTCGCCATGGGCTCCTCGTGCTAGAGCGAGGCGACCACGGCCGGCGCCCGTCGACGGGAGGCTTCCCTATTCGCTCGTAGACTTCTTCGTAGACTCCTTTGTCTCCTCTCCTTGATCCCCGCGCGGCACCGCTTCGGATCACGTCATTCTCGGGGATCCACACGGGCAGTGGACACGTTTGGGCAAGATGGCGGGTCGTCTTCGTACGTGCAGTGAGTCCGACGCCTTCACCTTCGGATACGATTTTTTCGCAGATCTCGGCTTGCCCTATCGTAGCGTGCCGGTTGGTCCCGACGAGCCTCTCTCTGGAGACGAGGACGATTCCCGAGCCCGAGATTTTCAGGGCTCCTGAGGAGGCGGGCCCGAGTCGCAAGAGGGGCCGGGGGAAGACATCGGGTGCTGGAGACTCCGATTGATTTTTTTTTTTTTTGAGATTTGAGATTTAGATTTGTACAGATTATGCACATTTTCTTTTTTTTTTTTGATGTAATAATTTAGGATTTTATTTATGTTTGTTTGTTTTTTTTTTATGCACACTCTCTTTTTTTTTTGGAATGTAATAATTTAGGATTTTATTTTATGAATGCAATGCAATATGAATGCAGTGTTGCATGAGCCTTGGTTTTTTTTTTTTGCAAGGGTGTTTGGTATATGGACTGGTTTGGGAGGTTTTTTTTTTTGCACATTGTGTTTCGAGCAACCGGGACGGAATATTCCTCTTTTGGTGTAGCAGCTTGACCGTTGCAGATTTTTTTTGGCAAAGCAATCTCATCCGCGCGGATAGGGCCGCATCCGACATTGTCCTTTAATTTTGGTTCGACCTGGTCTTGCTTTATTTCAAATTCAAATATCCTCTTCAACCTCCAAATTCAAACAGCCATTTTCGGGAGAAAGAGAGAAAACCATGGAAATGGCCAAAAATTCTCCAAAATTGTCCAAAGAAAGGCAAATGTTGTTCTTTGAAAAGTTCAAGGAGTGGTGTAGGGAGATCATGCACGAGAGAAGATCATTCTTTGAAGAAAGGTACAAGGTACGATGCTTGTGGTCTCTCAAAGAATTGGTTCCGGATTATGACCTCTTAAGAGCTTCTTCTTCGTTTTGGGATACTAGAAGGCATGTCTTTTGCCTTTCCTTCAACGAGATTGTTCCGACTGTGGAAGAATTTCGGGCCTTGCTTGGAGGTCCGGAGGTGGAAGAGATAGCGGTCCCTTTGCCCGGAGGGGCTTCTTTTGTTGACAGATTGTGCGTCCTCCTTCATCTTTCCCCGGAGGAAGCGCAAGGTATGATCCGCGGTCCCGATCATCTCGATATTTCCGGTCTTCCCGATGCATTTAGGGGCCTAGGCTTGGTGGATGATGCCTATTGGGATGCTCTTTGCACTTTGTATGTTTGGCACCCGTTCATGGTCTATTCCTTCGGGATCTCGCCACCTGGCCTCTCGCTCGGATGTCAGTTGCTCACCGTCGCCCTCGGCGTAGATGTCGTTCCTTTGATTCTTGGGGAGACTTTTCATGCTCTCGATGCATTAGCTACCGGACGGCGGTATATGCATCGGGGCAGCCTGCTTCTCTTGACCCCGTGGCCGATGGAGCGTTTGGGGGTTCTTCGGGAAACCTCTCGATATGATCGCCTTGACTTTTGCCAGGAGAGGTGTTGATGTAGATTTTGATGATCGTGGCTCGTGGGAGCGTTGGATGGCGGGTCGCCGACCGAAGATATCAGAGATGGTTGGTGCCTCATTGGCGGGTGGAGACTCGCAGAGTGCTTCAGACGGGTCCCATGTGGTTATGCTTCCGGGCTTTCTCACCCAGCTTCTACATTCCGGCTCCGGTCCTTAGATGCTTTGGCTTGGAGCAGTTCCTTTGGAGGGCTTTGATGATGTAGCCACTGTGGTGGTGGCTCCTGTTTCCATGGATGATCCCTCGGTGTTTCCATTTCTTTCCCGAGCATGGAGGTATGATGCCTTTCCTCCTCGGGTCATTCTCAGCGTCCGAGACCGGTGTTCTTGACCACTTGGTACCCGGGATTGGTATGAGAGGCATCTCGGGAGAGACTCAGTGGCTATTTTGAGACGGCGTGAGGCCATTGTGGGTGCGGAGGTCCCGATCGTTTCGAGAGGAGGAGGGCCGAGGCGAGGGCCAATCCCTCATGACAGAGCGGAGACGCCGTGACCGATTATGAGGCTTACGTCAAGAGACAGAGAGGAGGGCTCCTATGTTACCGCCTAGGTTACAGGAGATGAGGGATGACGCTAGTGGCTACTAAGGCCCCGACAGAGGCCGGTTTGATAGACCCCGTTCCTATACTCGCAGCTTGGTAGGAGGAATACCGACATTTTTCCTGGCTCGAAGAGAAAGACTCCTGGGAGGGGGAAGAAGAAGGGAGAGGCCGCACGAGTGGCTTGGAGTGACTCCGAGGTTTCCAAGTATCCCTTTCTTGCCATGACAGACACATTAGTTTGATTATGTATCTTAGTTTTCTTTTAGCAAAGTTGCCGCTTGTAGGAATGAATCGGGCTTAGACTCATCAAAGAGCTTTTAACTTGTAATGAATATTTGAATTGCTTTAGAGTTTTTCGAGACGCTTTCATGGTCTCGATCAATTGTATTGATGCCAAAGTATGGCTTTTATTTGTGCTTTTAGACCGAACCGTTTCCGCCGCCTACGTTCCTCATTTTGAGGAGCTCAGTCTTCGTAGTTCAACCCGGTGAACTCTTTTTTGTTTTTTTTGTTTTTTTTTTTTTGGTGCAACCCCGTTTTTTACCTAGGCCGCCCCTTTTCGGGTTTCTAACCTAGTCTGGGTATTACTCTTTAGCACTCTTTTTTTTTGTTTTTTTTTTTGTTTTTTTGTTTTTTTTTTTTTGGTGCAACCTCGTTTTTTACCTAGGCCGCCCTTTTCGGGTTTCTAACCTAGTTGGGTATTACTCTTTTAGCACTCTTTTTTTTTTTGTTTTTTTTTTTTTTTTTTGTTTTTTTTTGTTTTTTTTTTTTTGTTTTTTTTTTTTTTTTACGCGTAGTATCTCGCAGCCTTGTCACCATTCACTCGGGTGTACAAAGGGATTCCCGTCGAGGTCTCGAAGGAAGCTGTATGGCTCCTCCGAGAAGATCTTCCGGACGACATATGGCCCGACTCCATACAGCTCCCATTTGCCGAGAGGGTTGATACGGATCGGGGCTTTTCTTTTAGAACGAGATCACCTTCTCGGATCTCCCGATGCTTTACTTTCTTGTCGAAGGCTCGCCATCCTTCCTTGGTAGGCTCGGATGTGTTCCATGGCCTTCAATCGGCGTTCGTCTAGTAGGGCCAATTCATGCTGCATGGCGACTTTGGAGCCATTCGACCTCGTTGATCCGGCTTTCCGGCCAGATACCTGAGCGAGGGTATTTCCACTCGATTGGGAGTACGGCTTCCATTCCGTATGTGAGGGCAAACGGTGTTTCCCGCCTGCCGTTCTCCGATCGATGTTCCGTAGCCCCGCAGTGCCAGTGTAACTTCTGGGCCAATCTCTCGCCCGGGATGCCCATCTTCCGGATGATATTTTCCAGAGTCTTGTTTGCCGCTTCGACGGCTCCGTTGGTTTGGGGCCCGTAGGGTGATGACTTGTGACGGGTTATTCGGAATTCCGCTGCCAGCTTTTTCACATTCCCTTCGAAGTGGGATCCATTATCTCGAGATGATTTCGCCGGCAACCCGTATCGGCACATGATGTTTTCTTTGATGAAGAGGGCAACTTTCTTTGAATTGAGGATTTTGTAGGACTTTGCAGAGCATCCTTTCCACTTCCTTCGAAGAAATGACCAATCTGCGTCTCTTTAGGCTCTTCCGCAGTTCCCAAATTCACACTCGTCAAAATCTCTTCGGCAAACTTGGGCTCGATTTTCCTCTTCCTGACAACCCGCTTAAAGATTTTTTTTTGTTTGATTTTTTTTTTTTTTTTAATGTGTCTCGTTTTTTATCTAATGAATTATTATTAAAAAAATTTTTATTAATTAATTCATCATTAGTTAAAGTGGCAATCAAGGGATACTCGTAAAGGTTCGTCATTTCATTGAAAACGAAAGGGAGTACAGCGCTTGCTGCTGAGACTCGTAGTCTTCAGCGTAAGGCCGTCTGGACGACCCTAGAGACTCGATCTTAACAGAGAGACTGGGAGGACTTGTCCTAGATTGACACAAAGGGACGGGGGACCAATCCAAGCTTGGTGATCATTTGCTCCTTGGTCGCGGACGGTCCCGAGAGAGTTTCCCAATTCTTTAGCGGCATCGCTATTGGTGGCCTCATGACTCCTGAACCGTGGCCGTTTTTGTTTTCCTTTCTCAATTGCCGCTATCATCTCTTGGACCGATCCAAGATCAATCGTGTCCGGCACTGGACTTCTTCTTTGAACAATTGCTGCATAACTGCACCATCCCAATCATCTCGAGGGAAATTCCGTGGCCTTAGCTTTTGGCCTGTCAATTCGAACTCGGGTTTTGGATCTTCCCCGGGCGAGGGAATAGTGGTTGTGAGCTTCTCGAACTGTTCCACTGTGTCGCACGCCTCGAAGGTATACTCACTTTTCATGGCAGTGGTAGCCCTGTGTATCTTGGGTAGGTCCAGGAACATTCTACGGACCGGGTTAGCCTTGGTTCCTCCGAACTTGTTGAGGCTATCCCGTAGCTTTAGCCATCCCGCCGTAGGAGTGGGCTCGTGATGTTTCCTGGTTGTGTGGGACCCTTTACAAAGTAGTCACCAAATTAGGACCGAAGGGGAGAGATTTAGGGTTGTCGATCGGGACCTTTCCCGTGGCAGCCTTCAAATCTCTTTCCTTTGCGGTTGTCCACCGGGGAGGCCTCATATCCTGTGCCGTGGCGAGTATTCCGTCCTTTCACCTCGATGAGTTTGAAAGTTCCTTGTTGGCGCTTCCCTGCACTCAGGCCGGGTAGATAGCTCATTTTTCTCATCATTTTCAAGACCGTGGGATTTTATCCCGAGTGACCGTCGATCTATGTTGCACACTTGGGCCTTGGGGGAGGCTCGACCGTGAAGCCCGTTAGCATGTGACCTTCCTCGTCATGTTTGATTTCCAGAATAGGTATTCCGCCCGTATCCGTGCCTTCTAAAGTGACTAAATCTCCGTAAATGGTCGTCGATCCCCATTCGAGACGAATTTCACACACCGGTGGAGGCTTGAGGCGACCCCTTTGACTTGGTGCAGCTAAGGTCTTCCCACAGGCATTGAAAGTAATCGGGATGTCGATAACCTGGAATTCCACAGTATCAATTTCTCGTCCAAACCAGAGGTCTAAAGTAGCAACTCCGAGGACCGCTCGGGATGTTGAGTCGTAAGCTTTGATCGTGAGAGAAGAAGGCTTCAAGTCCGTAGTCTTGATATCAAGCAAGCTCATGATCTTTGGCCGAAGAATGTTCATTCCGGACCCATTATCAACCAGGACCCGAGGGAGGCGTCGTTCATCCAAATTGATCGTGATGAAGAGAGGCTCATTATGATCGCCCCAAATTGAGGGAGGTCGAGATCTCGTGAAAGTGATTATGTTCCCGTAGTGGATGTTTCCAATCAGTACCACATCATCGGGAGTAGCATCAATAGGCACGAGAGTGCGAGCTGTGCTTTCTTCCAAACTTTCCGCCATGGGGATAAGACGAAGTGAGTAGAGACCAGAGGGAAATGTTGGCCTGTGTTTGCTTCAACCGGGTGAGCACGGGATCCTCTTTCCGTGGTCCGGAGTTTCAAATTGCCTTAGCATAGGGGCGGCGATCTTCTTTTGGTGCTTCGTCTCGTGGCCTTCTTATCCGCCTTGGGATTTCCTTGGAAAATCTGCCCGGATCGGGTCAACAGATTAACTTCCTCATCGGTCGTCTCTTGACCGGGATTTCTTCAATGCCGCTGGGTCAATGGGGAGCCCTTCGGCTATTGGCCATTGGTTCTCGACGGAGTCTAGTGACTGAGCAGGCCGAGCCGTACCGGCTTCTTCCCCGGGCGGCCCTTATAACCGCTTCCCAAGTCACGGGCTTTTGGGTTTGGGGTTGTGTTGTTGCCCCTTGGATGGCCCACGTGAGCTAGGGCGTCCTCCGATTCATTCTCATGGCCGGCCTTGCTCATTGTTATCATGCAACAAGAGTTGCTATTGTCTGACTCGGCGGCTTTTCGATTTCATCCCTTGGATGGCCCACGGGAGTTGTGGCCATCACCTCCATCTCATCGTATATCCTTTTTCCTTCGGTCTTGCAGTAGGGCGGCCACGGGTGAAGGGCAGGCAACGTTCCCTTCGGAGCTTGGAGGTAGCGGCTCGATAGATCTCGTGTCCAAATAAGGAGCACCGGGGTCCATTGTCGGGCCCCGTAGCAATTAGAAAGGCGTCATGTGGACTCATAGGTATGAAGGCCACTTTGGGAGACGTTCGAGATCAATAACCCTTTTCGGTGATTGCGGGCATTCGGCTGCGCTCGAGCGGCCCGGCATGTGACCCTTACGGTTGTTACGCCATCCGTTCGTGGGAAAGAAGAAAAAGATCCGATAACGTTTACGAATTCTTCATCTTCCCCAAGTGGTCATTTGAAACCCTCCATTTTCGACCGGTGCTTCAATAAACCCTCTCCATTCACCATTCGGGTTCTTATAAGGAACGTTGTGTTCTAGGATTTCGGA
This sequence comes from Adenophora triphylla var. japonica, assembly GCA_022495995.1. Taxonomy (NCBI): domain Eukaryota; kingdom Viridiplantae; phylum Streptophyta; class Magnoliopsida; order Asterales; family Campanulaceae; genus Adenophora; species Adenophora triphylla. The sequence continues at coordinate 16,661 of JAFEMH010008409.1, read as the reverse complement.
TATGTACGGATCCGGGCGCGGGCTTTGCTTGTCCTCATCCTCCTGAGTATCAGGGCATCGTCACAAATGCATCTTACAAGTGACACCTCGTAGGGTCCTGTCTCCATTGGTATCTCGATCCGCATTTCTGGCGGTCCTTCATCGTTGCTTGCTGATAACCAACCATTGTGCCTGGCTCCCATGGGCTCAGATCGTTCCGCATTGTTTCCGGATCCGGGGCCTCAGCTTGACTTTTCACTCGTCATCATTATCGTCATCGCTGTCGTCGGAATCTTCTTCCCATACTACCGGGATTTCGGCTGAGAGGGAACGTCGATCAAACCCGTTGGGGGAATATGGGTGCGTGCAACCGCAAAAGTTGTCATATGTTCCCATTCCCGGAAGCGGTAATTGTGACTCGCCTTCTCCTCCCGTAAATTGCGGGGGAAGAGTGAGAGGGTGGCACGTATTTGACACTGTGTAGGATATAGAAGGAATCCTCCTCTTCCGATTCTTCGCTGTTCTCGGGGGATCATATTCGGGCTTTCCCAAAGCCACTTTGCAGAAGTGTACTAGCTCCGCATGCTCTTCGGCCTCTTGCACGATAAGCCCCAAGACGGTGCTTGCCGGAAACTTTCTTTGCTCAATCTTTCTTGACTGCTCTAACCATCTTGTATAAATAGTTCTTTCATGTTCTCGAGCTTTAATTAAACTCTGGGCTTCTTCGGTATCGGCCTTCCCTTCACCCGAAAAATAGCCGGGCCTCGTATTCTTGCAAGGAGTCTCGACATGAGACCAAGATGGGTTGATTCGTTCGATATCCTCGAGGCCGAGGAATCCGAATTCAGGATCCTCGACGAGATTGGCCACGGGTATTTGGGGACCTTCATTGGCATCTTCCCGGGCGTGTGAAGATTCTCCGCATTCAATCATATTCACACGATTATGGTTCCGTGGCAATGATTTTTGATCGTGTTGGGCCCCTGGGCCTTCCAACTTTCCTTGCTCTATTAGCCCGAATTGCCTTTTTCAGAGTAAAGCGGTTGTCGCCGATGTCCGTGAGCTTGATGAAAGGCACAATACTTTGTAGTATCCACGGGAGCATTCGGATTTACGGGTTGGAAATTCTCCAAAGGCCGCAAAGAAGCCTTCTTTCACCATCCCCTAAAGATGTCATTCAGGGGCATTCCAAAGTTTTCGAGATTTATGACCCGCGGTCCTGGGCTCGGCCGGTTTCTGGGAGCAAAAGGAGTCGTGTTATTACATTCCCGTCCCGCATAGTTAATCATCTCTTTGCCTTTGGCAGAGCAAAGGCGATGTTTGCGGGAGGAGCCCGATATACGTAGGCGTGTGCAAGAATGGTTGCCGATTGTAGGCCTTTTCAAACTTAGCCGCAGAGTTAACCATGGCCCGCAAGTCCGAGTATGGGAAGTGACTCGAGGAGGCTCTCGATGTGGTTTCAAGCATGACCGGAAGATGTCCAGCTTGTTCCTCTTCGGAAGGAGGGATGGCCATTTCACCGAGTTTCGATTCCACCGCTTGTAGAAGTCCCCAACATTCTCATCGGGACGCCGCACCGTTGTTTGTAGGTCAACCCTATTTGTTTCCCATTCCAAGTTGGCCTTATATTTCTCTCGTGAAGGCATTGGTAATCTGGTCCCATGTGGCCCCGGCTTCGTGTTTCAAACGGAAGAACCATTTTAAGGCACTTTGGACTTCAAGGATAGATCGAAATAGTCGGCCCAGTGGCGATTGGTACATCCTTTGGCTTTCATCGCCAAGGTATATGTGTCCAAATGGGTTTTGGGACATGCGGTCCCATCAAAGAGATCCAGATTTGGCATCACGAATTTGTGGGGCAGGGGAACAATGGAGTCCGGGTCTGTAGGCCGGAAGGCAGACTTCTTGGCAGTCAGTTCGGCGATCTGCGCTTTCATTTCCTTGTGTTGTTCCATGAACCAGGCCAGATGAGGGTCTTGTGTGATGAGTGAGTTTTACACTCATCCATTGACTACTTTTTGAACTTATTATTTGCTTAATCCTTGAGTTTTGTTTATTTAATGGAAGTTTTTAGTGTTTTTAGTTCCAGTGGTTCTAGTTTGGAAATTGGAAGCAATTGGTGAACAAATCAAGTGGAAAATGGGACATCGCAATTGTGGGACGGACGGAATTCAAATGCGGGGCCTAATGGAATGGAAGTCGGGCCAAGAAAAGAGAAGAAAATGACCATAACAATGCTGCCGGTTGTGGGCGGTCGCTCGAGTGCTTATGGGCGGCCGCTCAGGAGAACAAATGGTGAGGCCAAAATCCTTCGCTGTGTGGGCGACCGCGCGGTAGTGTGGGCGGCCGCGCATGAGTAGTTCTTTGTGAAGACAAAACGTTTCTCGGAGGATCGGGCGACCGCCTGTGGGTGTTGTGGGCGACCGCCCACGAGGCGTTTTGAAGACGTGAATGACCGGATGGAGCAAAGGATGGGAATTATCTAATGGTTATTAATTGTGGCCGATCATGGGTTTTAATTAAGACTTTTATTGCAGTTGGGGGTTTTTAGAAGAAGACAATTACTATTTAGTTAATTAGTTTCTTTTATTGTTTTTTTAGAGAACTCATATAAGTAGCTTGTCATTTTTCTTTCCATAGCTAGAGAGTTTTTCTGCAGAATTCCCTAAGATTTTCTTGGTGTTCTTACTTTTCCATGGCTAACTAAACTTTTAGTTCTTGGAATTGGAGGTAACATTTTATGTTTTAAGTTTACTTTTCATTTTTATCTTAGTAGTACTTGGGATAATCAAGTTGTTTTTAATGAAATTTTAGAACTTTTGTCTTGATCAAATAATTGTTCTTGAATTGTTTAGAATTTCAATTGTGAACCGCCAAATTTACAATTGAAATTAGTCTTGGCTTGATTTTCACAATTTGTTGAATCCTCGCCAAAAGATTCATAAGAATTGTGGTTTATTTTATGTTCTTAAGCTCTACAATGGGTTTTTAGCTAATCTATGAACGGGCCAAGGGAGTAGATTAGTTAGAAACACTTGATTGCAAATCACCCGCCGAAGTGTCCCAATCATATTTTCGTAAGAACAAAACCCCAAGTGTACTTTGATTGATGAAATGTGAAACTTGAACATAACTTGTGAAGCCAATTCCGGGAATTAGTCTCCTTATTATTGAAATCTTCTACAATCAAACTCTACTTACTTTTCGTAGAAAATTTAGTTTTAAACCAAACCAAACAACTTCTTCACGTTACAACTTTTTGTTCTAGCAGTAATTCCTACACTTTAAATTTTGTGTCTCTGAGGTTCGACCCGACTTACCCTATTTACAAATCAATTGTAGATAGTTGAGTTGGAATTTTATTTTTGACGTTTTCGACGTTCGTCAAAATTTGGCGCCGTTGCCGGGGACGTGAAATTTAAAGTGGTTTTAATTATTTGCTAGTGTGAATAGTATTTTGTGTATATATATTTTTTTGGTATTGTTTTAACTTGGTGTCGCAGATTTGAATGTTTGGTCGTAGGTCACTACAACCAGATTTGTTACCAATCGACCACAACATTCATCGCGTCAACAAGAGGAAGCACCCGGAACCAAGTGATTCGGAAAGTGATTCGGTTTACTCTCAACAGTCCGAGATTTCCGATTCTGAAGAAGAAGTGAAAATGGCGGAACCACAAATGATGGGTGATTTTGCACGCCCGGTGATTGAACCATCTCCATCATGCATTGTACTCCCACAAGCAGCAAGGAGTTATGAGTTGAAGAACCTCCATTTCAACATGCTCCCTTCATTTCATGGGATGGCATCGGAAGACCCAATTACCTTCATGAGAGAGTTCTATAGCACCGTGCAAGGCTTTCCATTGGGGCAACTAACCGAAGAGCAGTTGAGAATGAGGTGCTTTGCTTATACGTTGAAGGATGCTGCCAAGACATGGTTTATGGCACTTGCTCCGGCCTCTCTTAACACTTGGACGGAAGTCTACAACAAGTTCATGGCAAAGTTTTACTCCCATCAAAAGACGTCCGACTTGAGGTCCAAGATAATGTCTTTCAATCAAGAGCCGGGTGAAGCTTTTCATGAAGCTTGGGATCGATTCAAGATGTTGTTAGTCCAATGTCCTCATCATGGGTTTCCTTTAGCCCTCTTAAATCAGGCCTTCTATGATGGGTTGACTCAACAAGGTCAAGCCCAAGTGGATAACGCAGCCGGGGGTGCTATGGGTGAGAAAATTGCGGATGAAACTAGAGCCTTATATGAGAGACTTGGCATGAATTCGCAGCAGAAAAGTGTGAGAGGAGGAAGAAAAGGTGTCTATGAAGTTGAGTCCAATGATGTTCTAGCGCAACAAGTTTCGGCATTGACTACTCAAATGAAGAATTTCATGGGAATGATGACGGCTCAAAGTCAAGGTCAAAACCAAGGGCGAAATCAGGGAGAGGGAAGTTCGGGCACGAGTTGTGTAATTTGTAACGTGAACTCCCATGATATTATGGGATGCCCATTGAGAGACCAATTCCCGGAATTTCTTGAGCAAGCAAATGCAATGAACACTTTTCAACCAAGAGTGAGGAATGATCCGTTTTCCAACTCTTACAATCCGGGTTGGCGGAATCATCCCAATTTCTCTTGGGGAGGAAATCAAGGGCGAGGTCAATTTCAAAGAACAATACCAATCGCAAATGCAACATAAGAAGAACAAGGGCCTGCAAGGCCAAGTGTGGAGGAAACGTTGCGTAAATTCATTCAAGGCTGCTCAACGTAATCAAGTGATCATGGACCAACGAATGGGGAACCAAGAAGCTTCCCCGAAAAAGCTTGAAAATCGAGATGGGTCAAATTGCCGAGGCACTCCAAAAGCACAATCCGGCACACTACCGAGTCAACGGAACAAGCAAAGGCCGTCACCCTGAGGAGTGGTAAGACTCTTCAGGAGGTACACTCTTCTCCTTCTCCTATAGATAATAACAATGTGCATGAGAATGAAGTTGTGGCCGAGGAACGAGTTGAAGTGACTCCCGAGGAGAAACTTCCAACTCCACCTCTTAAGCCTTATGTGCCTCCTGTTCCTTTTCCCGGTAGATTGGTCAAGAATAAGGTCGAAACACAATTTAAAGAGTTGTATGACATGCTTTCTAAGGTGAATGTAAATTTGCCTTTGCTCAATGTAATTAAAAATATTCCTTCTTATGCTAAATTTTTCAAGGAATTGAGCACAAATAAAAGAAAGTATGCCCCGAACGAAAAAATTGTGGTTTCGGACCAAGTTAGTGCTGTTTTTGAAAAGAATTTGCCTCCTAAGCTTAAAGACCCCGGTAGTTTTAATGTGATGATTTCTTTGGGGGACTCTAAGAAAGTGAGGGCAATGTTAGATTTAGGAGCTAGCATTAACTTGTTGCCTTATTCTTTGTTTGTGGAGCTTGGGTTGGGTGAACTAAAACCTACTACTATGACCTTGCAACTGGCGGACCGTTCGGTCAAATATCCAAAGGGAATAGTAGAAGATGTTTTAGTTCAAGTTGATAAATTAATTATCCCGGTTGATTTTGTGGTTCTTGATATGGAAAGAGATTCTAAAGATGTGAATGAGGTCCCTATTTTGTTGGGGAGACCTTTTATGGCTACCGCGGATGCGGTGATTAATGTGAAAGATGGAAGTTTGTCTTTAACTGTCATGGATGAAATTGTTAATTTCTCTATCTTTGATTCCATGAAAAAGCCATATGAGGTGAATGAGTGTTTATTTTGTGATGTTGCTGAAAATTCTGTGTTATTTGAGCATGATGTTGAGGGCTCTCTTGTTTCTGAGGTTGTGGATGAGTTAGTTATGGAAGGTGTTTTTGATCAAAATGAGGCGAGGGCCGTTCTTGCTGAGATGGATGTTATGGAGGAAATTACTAAAAAGGTTCCTCTAGAATCTTTAGGTAATTTTAATCCTAAGCATTTGCCATCTATTGTCTCTCCTCCCGAATTGGATCTTAAACAACTTCCATCTAGCTTAAAGTATGCTTTTCTTGGTGCAAATGATTCTTTGCCTGTTATTATTGCTTCGGACTTACCGTAATTGAGGAAAGAAAGTTGTTGGATGTGTTGAGGCGACACAAGTCCGCACTTGGTTGGAGCATTACGGACATAAAAGGAATAAGCCCAACCATGTGTATGCACAAAATTCATATGGAGGATGATGCCAAGCCAGTCCGGCAGAATCAAAGGAGGATGAATCCGCACATGCTTGAAGCGGTAAGAAAGGAAGTCTTGAAACTGTTGGATGCGGGTATTATCTATCCTATTTCCAATAGTAAGTGGGTAAGTCCTGTTCATGTGGTTGCTAAAAAATCTGAATTACTTGTTGTTAAGAATGAGGATAATGAGCTTTTGCCTACTAGAATGGTCACCGGTCAACGCATGGTTATCGATTACCGAAAACTTAATGCGGCGACTAGAAAGGATCATTTTCCTTTGCCATTTATTGACCAAATTCTAGAGAGGGCCGGGCCGGTCAAGAGTATTATTGTTTCTTAGATGGTTTTTCAGGTTATAATCAGATTCCCATTGCTCCGGAAGATCAGGAAAAGACCACATTTACATGCCCTTTTGGAACATTTGCATATAGGAGGATGCCCTTCGGTTTATGCAATGCTCCTGCTACATTCCAAAGGTGCATGATGTCGATCTTTTCCGAGATGATTGGTAGGTTTGTTGAGGTATTTATGGATGATTTTTCGTTATATGGTAATTCGTTTGATGCATGCTTAGATAATTTGACTTTGGTTCTTAAAAGATGTTGTGATACCAATTTAACTTTAAGTTGGGAAAAAGTCATTTTATGGTTAAGCATGGAATTGTGTTGGGTCATTTGGTGTCAAGAAAAGGGATTGAAGTGGACAAGGCAAAAATTGAGATAATTTCTAAATTGCCTCCGCCAACAAATGTTAAGGGAATTCGTAGCTTTCTTGGTCATGCGGGTTTTTATCGGCGTTTTATAAAAGATTTTTCTAAAATTTGTAAGCCTTTAACAAACTTGCTTGCTAAAGAGACGGAATTTGTGTTTGACCAAGAATGTCTCAATTCTTTTAATTTGTTGAAGGAGAAATTGACTTCAGCCCCTATTCTTGTGGGTCCGGATTGGACTCAACCTTTTGAGATAATGTGTGATGCATCCGATTTTGCGGTGGGTGCGCTTTGGGTCAGAAAATCGATAAAAAGTCACATGTGATCCAATATGCAAGTAGAATGTTGAATGATGCTCAATTGAATTATACTACAACCGAGAAAGAATTCTTGGCGGTGGTATTTGCTTTAGAAAAATTCCGTTCTTACTTGCTAGGATCTAAAGTGATTATTTATTCGGACCATGCTGCATTACGTTATTTGCTGTCCAAACAAGATGCCAAACCCCGATTGTTAAGATGGATGTTACTTTTACAAGAATTTGACATTTCCATCAAAGACAAAAAGGGTTGTGAGAATGTTGTGGCGGATCACTTGTCTAGACTTGAAAAGGGGGTGTGTGAGTGAAATTCCTTTGAATGAAAATTTCCCGATGAGCAAGCTTATTTGGTGTTAAGGATTGTGAACCTTGGTATGCCGACATTGTAAATTTTTTGGCTACGGGGGTTCTAAATCCAGATTTTTCAAGTCAAGAGAGGAAAAGATTTTTGTCAATGGTTAAGCAATATTATTGGGATGACCCATATTTGTTTAAACATGGTCCCGATATGGTTATTCGTAGATGCATTCATGAAAATGAGCAACAAAATGTTCTTTCTTTTTGTCATGAATTGCATTGTGGAGGTCATTTTAGTGGAAAGAAAACCGCTCAAAAAGTGTTACAATCGGGTTTCTTTTGGCCAAGTCTTTTAAAGATGCATACATTTTTAGTAAAAGTTGTGACAGGTGCCAAAGAACCGGTAACATTGGTAAGCGGGATGAAATGCCTCTCACGAATAACTTGGTTGTGGATTTGTTTGACGTATGGGGCATAGATTTTATGGGTCCTTTTGTTGTTTCATGTGGTTTTGAGTACATTTTAGTGTCGGTAGATTATGTGTCAAAGTGGGTGGAAGCAATTCCTACCCGGACTAACGATGCTAATATTGTTGTCAAGTTTGTCAAAGATGTGATTTTTAGTAGGTTTGGCGTTCCAAGGGCGATTATAAGTGATGGTGGTTCTCACTTTTGCAACAAAATTTTTGGAGCACTCATGAAGAAGTATGGGGTAAATCACAAGGTTGCAACCGCGTATCATCCCCAAACTTCCGGGCAAGTGGAAGTGAGTAACAAGCAAATAAAGGCCATTCTTGAAAAGACGGTGAAGCCAAACAGGAAGGATTGGGCCTTGAGGTTAAATGATGCATTGTGGGCGTACCGTACCGCCTACAAAACGCCAATTGGAATGAGTCCTTACCGGCTAGTCTTTGGGAAAGCTTGTCATTTGCCGGTGGAGATTGAGCATAAAGCATTTTGGGCAATCAAGGAGTTGAATATGGATTTGCAACTAGCCGGTGAGCAAAGGTTACTTCATTTGAATGAGCTCGAGGAACATCGGTTGGAGGCATATGAGAACTCCCGGTTGTACAAGGAAAGAACGAAAAGGTACCATGACAAAAAGATTTTGCACAAGGAACTTATTCCGGGAAGCAAGGTGTTGTTGTTCAATTCAAGATTGAAGCTTTTCCCGGGAAAGTTACGTTCTCGTTGGAGTGGTCCGTTTGAGGTGGTGAATGTATACTCTCATGGAGCCGTGGAGTTGGTGAATCCGGTTACGAAGAATAGGTTCAAGGTTAATGGGCAAAGAGTGAAGCCGTATTTGGATGGAGTTTCGGGATCAAGGAATGTGGAATGGATCGAGTTGAAGGATCCATAAGCGTCGAGAAAGTCATTCCGTCGAGCTAACGACGTTAAACAAAAGCGCTGCTTGGGAGGCAACCCAAGGTAAGTAGTGTATTGTAGTACCCTTAAATTTAATTTTTTTTCTTTGTTTTCATCACTTTGAGGACAAAGTAATCATTAAGTTTGGGGGTGGAGAGTCTTAGTTTTCATTTTATTTCCATTTTATTGTTTGCTTCTGAAAAAAAAAAAAAAAAAAGCTTTGTTTTTTTTGTATTTCGGGAACGTGTCGAACTACGGTGACCTGAGCCTATTGTTGTTGGGTAGTCCGCCCACATCAATAGGGACGTAGGCAGCGAAAGTGCGGTCAAAATATGGGTCGAATTGTAATATATCAATGGATATTATGCTTGGTGTTTGCTTGCTTGATGTTGTGCAGGTGGTTGGCCAGGAAAAATTCCACTGGACGTGTGGGCGACCGCCCATGGGGTTGAGGGCGACCGCCCATGCTTGGTTTGTAAAGACTGTGGAGTTTCTGTGCATGTGGGCGACTGCCCAGGATGGTGTGTGCGACCGCCCTGTCTGGTGGAACAAAAAGATGGAACTTGCTGTGCTTGTGGGCGACCGCCTAGGTTGGAGTGAGCGACCGCCCACATTGAGGTTGTTAAAGGGCTGGAGTTTCTGGACATGTGGGCGACCGCCCAGGTTGGGGTGTGCGACCGCCCACATGGCGAATCTGGCGTTTCAAAATTTGAATCCCTAACCCAACCGTCCCTTATTTTTCTCTCTCTCTTAAACACACCAATTATTCCCTCTTCCTCTCTCTAAAACCTCCGTCCCTCCCTCTTCATCTCTCTAAAAATCCTCTCCCAAATCACTCAAATCTTCCAAAAATTTCTTCCCTAATTTCTCTTCCCCCACCATATCCAACCCCCTTAACCAAAATCCTCTCCCAAATCACCATTGTTGAGCAAAGATCTTGAAGTGATTTTTAAAAGGTTGCAAGGTTGGAAAGGTTGCAAAAGACTTGTTTTTGAAGCACAAAGGTGAAAGGGTTGGTGTGGAAATCAGTTGTTCAAAGAAGGAGTCTTCTTCCAAGTTCATCTTCATCTTTTCCGGCGAAATTCCGGCGAGATTCCGGTGACTTTTCCGGCGAATTTTTCAGGGCAAGTAAGGTTTTCAATTCCATTTTCTTAGTGCCTAGTGTGGAAATTTGTGGGTGTTTATTTAAAAATGTCTAGACGAAGAAATGCCCCTGTCCCGGAACCGGTGGTTGAGTTTGATGAAACAAGGTTTGTGGGTGCTAAAGCGCAGTCATTTTTTGAAAAATACTCAACCAAAGGGTTTGCTGTGGAAAATGAATTTAATCCCGCGGAACTTGAGTTGGATGGCATTTTTGCAATGTATGGCTGGGGCAACTTGGCGAGACGTCCTTCCAATAAAGGGTCGAAAGTGTTGGTGCGGGAGTTTTATGCAAACGCGTTTGAGGAAGGGCAAGTGAGGAAGTTTGGTTGGGTGAGAGGAAATAATGTGTACTATAATGCTGAAGATATCAATACCTACTATGGGATGGCATCGCCTCAGGTGTGTGATTATCACTCTAATGCACAGATCATGGAATCGAATGTGGCGGGTAACCTCCATATGTTGGAGCCGTATTTTGTTAATATTGATGTAGCATTGTTGCGGAATGGGAATGTGAAAAAGGCGCGAGACATGGATTTGAGAATGCGGGCTCTGCACCGCTTTATTTGTGAGCGCATAATGCCCACTTCGCACTACAATGATGTGCATTGGAGGAGAGCATTGTTAATGAATATGGTGTTGACTGGTCAAAGGTTTAATACGGGACGGGCAATGTCAAGGGAGATAGTGAACACCATTAGGACTATCGGGCGATGCACTTTTAATTTTCCATTGTTGATATCTGGATTGATCGAGAGGAGGGGGGTGAGTTTTCCGCGGTTGCGGATTGTGAGGGACATTGTGTCAAGTGGGACAGCTGTTAGTAAGAGGTCCCCGGTTATAAAGGGGCATGCTCACTTACTGGGGGTGAAGGTTCGTCTAGGGGAGTGAGAGGGAATGAGGAGGATGAAGATATGGAGGAGCATTTAGTTTACTCCTACGGAGGCGGCTTACTATGTGGGAGGCCATGTAGATGCTCTATCCGAGGAAATCAGCTCCCGGGGCATTATGAGACTATGGATCAGCGGTTGGGGAGGAGGAGATGAGTCGATGGCTACCGAGGAGTTTTTATGCCGCAAGATGTGGAGGCAGCGTATGGAGGATGCGCAATCGGAGATGTTCCAGGAGATGACGCACAAGGCTTCCTCCGCCTCCACCGCCTCAAAGACATTCCTTACTACTCGCCACGATACCGTACTCCTGGAGCAGATGAGCGGGATGGGGTACTTTGGGAGGAGCAAAGAAGAAGAAAGAAGAAGAAGTGTCACTGAAGAACAAGCAAAGAAAGCAGCTAAAGACTTTGGCACCGATTCGAGCTTTAAGTGGCTCCTGCGGGTCCTCGGGACCAATTTTGGAGATAGTTGGTGGTCAAGGTACCCCTATCCTTTCTTTTATTTTGTGCATTAGGAGACAATGCATATTTTAAGTTTGGGGGTGTGGGGTACTTGGTTGTTTGTATATGCTTTATTGTTTTGAAAAAAAAAAAAAAAAAGAAAAAAAAAATTTTAAAAAAATAAAAAAAAAAAATAATTAGCTATGTCCTTTTTGTAGAGAATCATTAACATTCTTGATGTTCCCCATATTTGCATGAGATTTGATGGTGACCGCTAGTGAGGATAGTTGTGTGTGATAGTTGTGGACGCAAGTGTTGGTATATTTTTGTTTAATTGTGGTATCTTACTTAAGAGTTATGATTATGTCTTAAATCTCTTGGTTGCATTTTGTGTGTACTCTTGGAAATTTGCTCTTTGTTGATAATTTTTGATCCAATTTTTATAAAGATTAGAGTACACCATCATCTTTTAAGTTAATGAATTTATGTGTCAAATAGCAACATTAGGGCAAGTCTTGAGATGAGCATTCCTTTGATGTGAATGGAATTTCCCCCCCTTGTGATCTTGAAAAAAAAAAGAAAAAAGAAAAAAAAAATTTGAGAGCAATGGCAATGCAAAGTGTACTCGGTGAGACCTCCAGACGCGTAGATTAATTGGTTAGGGATTATTCTAGCTTAACCAGATTTCTGGGTATGCAGTAGCGTTATGGAGGAAGAGCTTTACCGCCGTGATGGTCCGTATCAAGCTCGATACCGAAGTGGTCAACTCTCAAAACTTTTAAATAAATCTCTACTTAGTATTAGGGGCATGGAGTTCGCTGCTACAGTGTCCCCTACTTGAAGGGTAGATGATTTTAAAAAGTTGCTAAAAAATCAAGTTTGGGGGGGGGTGTAGTTGTTTCTTGGGAGTATTCATGTTTTATGCTTAAAGGTGTTGTTGTTTGATAAATAAAGTCACTAAAATAAGAGATGGTTGGTGTACTTAGCTTTATAAATATGGATCATGGTTGTGAATAAGAGAAAGATGTTAATGCATAAAGAGATTTATGGTGCAATTATAATGGTTAAGTAATATTTTACAATTAATGGAAAATATATTGATACTTGCATTGTGAAAAATTTTATCCTGCGGTTGATGGTATTTTGTAATATATGCAATTGTGGAATGCAAGAATGGAGGGACATAGTTAATTATTTGTTAGAGTAGTTTGTTTTAATTTTTGTTTGTTTATTTATTTTGGGTTTAGTTTGTTTTAGTGTTTGCTCGAGGACTAGCAAATGTCTAAGTTTGGGGGTATTTGATGAGTGAGTTTTACACTCATCCATTGACTACTTTTTGAACTTATTATTTGCTTAATCCTTGAGTTTTGTTTATTTAATGGAAGTTTTTAGTGTTTTTAGTTCCAGTGGTTCTAGTTTGGAAATTGGAAGCAATTGGTGAACAAATCAAGTGGAAAATGGGACATCGCACTTGTGGGACGGACGGAATTCAAATGCAAATTGGGCCTAATGGAATGGAAGTCGGGCCAAGAAAAGAGAAGAAAATGACCATAACAATCTGCGGTTGTGGGCGAGTCGCTCAGGGTGCTTATGGGGCGGCCAGCTCAGGAGAACAAATGGTGAGGCCAAAATCCTATACGCGTGTGGGCGACCGCGCATGGTGTAGTGTGGCAAGCCACGCATGAGTAGTTCCGTGAAGACAAAACGTCCCCCTGGAGAGGACTGGGCGACCGCCCAGGGGTGTTGTGGGCGACCGCCCACGAGGCGTTTTGAAGACAGTAACAGCCGGATGGAGCAGTGATGGGAATTATCTAATGGTTATTAATTGTGGCTGATCATGGATTTTAATTAAGACTTTTTATTGCAGTTGGGGGTTTTTAGAAGAAGACAATTACTATTTAGTTAATTAGTTTCTTTTATTGTTTTTTTAGAGAACTCATATAAGTAGCTTGTCATTTTTCTTTCCATAGCTAGAGAGTTTTTCTGCAGAATTCCCTAAGATTTTCTTGGTGTTCTTACTTTTCCATGGCTAACTAAACTTTTAGTTCTTGGAATTGGAGGTAACATTTTATGTTTTAAGTTTACTTTTCATTTTTATCTTAGTAGTACTTGGGATAATCAAGTTGTTTTTAATGAAATTTTAGAACTTTTGTCTTGATCAAATAATTGTTCTTGAATTGTTTAGAATTTCAATTGTGAACCGCCAAATTTACAATTGAAATTAGTCTTGGCTTGATTTTCACAATTTGTTGAATCCTCGCCAAAAGATTCATAAGAATTGTGGTTTATTTTATGTTCTTAAGCTCTACAATGGGTTTTTAGCTAATCTATGAACGGGCCAAGGGAGTAGATTAGTTAGAAACACTTGATTGCAAATCACCCGCCGAAGTGTCCCAATCATATTTTCGTAAGAACAAAACCCCAAGTGTACTTTGATTGATGAAATGTGAAACTTGAACATAACTTGTGAAGCCAATTCCGGGAATTAGTCTCCTTATTATTGAAATCTTCTACAATCAAACTCTACTTACTTTTCGTAGAAAATTTAGTTTTAAACCAAACCAAACAACTTCTTCACGTTACAACTTTTTGTTCTAGCAGTAATTCCTACACTTTAAATTTTGTGTCTCTGAGGTTCGACCCGACTTACTCTCTATTTACAAATCAATTGTAGATAGTTGAGTTGGAATTTTATTTTTGACGTTTTCGACGTTCGTCATTGTGGCGGAACCATGGCATTCAAGCTAGTGGCTGAGCTAGAGAGAGGAGCTACCACTGGAGGCAGACTGGTGGAGGGAACGGCCGGTCCGGGGACGTAGGTGAAAACTCCGTCCCGGGCCGAGTTACCCTGGGAGCATGAGTAGGAGCCTCGAGCAAAAGGATAGAACTCTTGCGGCTTGCCGTTGATTTTCAACCGGCAAAGTAGGTGGGGCAGCCTCCCGATGTGGCCGGATAACTTGGATTTCCGTGAGTGGGGCCCGTAAGTAGGCTTGAGTGCGGGCCGCCGTCCCGGATTGTTGAATTGCGTGGCCGCTTGTGGTGAAGGTGTGTAACCCGGGGGGTACTGCGGTCCTGGTGATTCGGATGACACCGGGATGGAGGCTTGGTAACCCATAGAAGTCTGAGTGAGGAATGGATTTGTGTGAGGAGCCGAATGAACTAGTACCGTTCCGAGGAGGCTCTCGACCGTGGCCCGTAACTGCCGTGGCGGCATTCCGAATCGCGGCCGTTGCCGTGAGGGTCCGGATTGATCGGTTCCGAACCGAGGAGGGATCCCGATTAGCCGTGGCATTCCGAGATAGCCCCAACCATGAGAAGACATTCCGTACCGATTTTGCCCCCACCGATTTGTGCCGGGCCGCATGGATCCGGTGGTCTCGTGGTCGGGAGCCGGCCTACCCGAAAATCGAGGAGCATGGGTTCTCGGTAGTGGCACCATAGGAGGTGGGTGGCGGCATCCCGGTGTAATCGTGGCGACCGAGAGTGGGGTTGGCATCCTCGTCTTCTTCCACGGTGAAGGTGCCATCGGGATTGAGGCCGGCGGCCGACCGTGACTCTTAATAGCCTCCATAAGGCCGTTTAGCCGTGCTTCCTGTCGTAACCTCATCCGTTCGCTAACCGATTCCACCGTTGCTCGTCCGAGGGGTCCCGGGAGGCGGAGTGACGTTATCCCCATCATTACCGGCCGATGCAGACATTCTCAAACCCGAGTCGGAACAAACGAAGGCGATGACGCGCCAGACTCTTCCCAACCTGATCAAACGGTGACCGGTGCCCGAAACCAAGCTTTGTGCGGGAGCTTGGGGAAAGGACATGAAGGTTCGAGATGTCTGGGAATGGAAGGAGGGTAGGTGTTTGGGCTTTAGGCTCATGCAACATGCAGCTTATTTGTTCACGTTTACTTAAAACATGTTTTATTAACCTAATCGGTTGGAAAAGATTGCTCTTCTTTTTCGCAAACTACTCGATTCCCGGATCAGTGGGCCCCGTCACTACGTCTATAAGCCCCTCGTATTCCACCCGTATTTCGACCTCCCCAGGGGTGGATGCCCCCGGCGAGGGTCCTATAGAAGACGGACGGGTCCCACCGACCGAAAGAAAAACGATCCTAAAAGTACGGCGGGTAATCGAGTCTTAACGAGCATTCGATGTAAATTGCGGACAAAGCCGACGTCAAAAGTCAAGATCATGTCCGAGGGCTCGACGAAAAGTCGGCATGATTTGGACCGATAAGCGTCCACGATTGATCTTGACTTGTCGTCGCTAAGCCGTAATTAGGCATGGAATAGTCATTAATCCTTGATGACTCAAAGGTCAACGCCGGGAGTCGTTGTATAATTTGTGCCGGTCCGAGCCGAAGTCAAGGCGCCGGTCAATATCTTGGTCAAAGTCCGCGGCGGAAAACCGGCGTAACTTCGACCGATTAGGGACCCGAAAGATATTGAGTCGGTATGCCGACAAAGGCTTGAAAGGAAAGGTCTATACACGGACAGGGCATGACACAGTGCACAGACTAAAACCAACCGGGTCTCTGACAAAGTGTGTCACGGACAAGTGCATGGTCGACACGAGGCTCCATCGGATGTTTGGGTAGTCCTGTGCTCATCCGAGAGGCGTAATAAGACCAAACGGACCGCGACAAGGATTTCCCCGGGTTAAGGACGTAGTGTGCAGTGTACGGTCACGTGCGCGTAGTGTGCAAGCAGTCTATATTCTTTTTCTGAGTAAAATAGAAATTTTTTATGTGTCTTAAAAATATGATGCATGATTTTTTTTGAAAATTTTCTTTTTTTTTGAAAATCCTTTTTTTTTTGAATTTTTTTTTTGAAAATTTTAATGAGCACATAAGCACGAAAATTCCGACAGCTTAGGGGGACATTATTCCGACAAACAAAATTTTGAATTTCTCCGAGGCGGCCAAAACAACATGAAAACTGTGCAAAAATCAACACACACACCAAAAATGATTTTCAAAGCCGGACGGAAGCTTGACCCTCAAAAGCTTTTTTTTTTGAAAACGGTGATACCGGTACGTGGGATTGTTAGACCACAATTTATCCCCGACTCGTGTTAGGAGGCGATAACGGGAAATTTAGTGGTTTCCACCAATATACCGAATACCATTTTTTATTAAAAAGCTTAGTCCCCAGCGGAGTCGCCACTGTGATGATGTTGCCATTCGCGGGAAAATTCGATTTTTGCGTTTCTTTGAAAAACCAAATAAAACCGGAAAACGGAGTCGCCACGCCATTTTAATTTTGAAGGCCAAAACTTTGAAAAAGCCCGAGATCAGAGATTTAGGTTCGGGAGGTCATGTTACGCGTCGGGAAG
>JAFEMH010008408.1:0-30100 GCA_022495995.1 Adenophora triphylla var. japonica | reverse complement strand
ATAGCACATTCTCAAAAAGAAAATCCGTCCCGACACGGCACACACTTTCACATATAACCCGTCACAAAACACGGCACATGTCACATTTTTTCACAAAAATTATCACTACACGATAATTTTCTCATAATGTACATACACAAATAGCATACGGTACACAAACACCAAAGCATGCAATTCACTAGATAGGCACTTTATTTTCACAAATAAGAGCTAATCTACACATTTCTGCACAAAATACACATACCCACAATTTTTACATGTCCATTTTCAACAATTCATCAAGAATTTCACAAAAAAGGCATAAAATAAAAAAAAATTCAAAAATGCGAAAAACTAAAACCTAGTTCTAGCATTCAAAAATTCGAGCAGGGAATCAAAACGGAGCAGATTTCTTACCTCCCCGACGTTCATGGAGCGACGATTATGCACCTCCGGATTCGGATACAAAACATCCGGGTTCTTCGAAGACGGAACGAACGAGGTCCAATTCCTTTGAAGCTCCATTCGCCGCTCAACCACTTCCCGATCGCGCGTTGTTCACGGCTCCTTCGAGATCCCTCCGCCATCATGCGAGCAAATCAAAGGAAAAATGGAAGATTTTGGTGCAAAAATGGAGGTTTTCTCCTTCTCTCTCTAAGCTTGTTTCAGAAATCAAGAAGAAAAAGAGAAGGAGCCTCTGCTTTAACGCCCGGTCAAAACTCGGGAACCGTAAAAATCAACATGGTCCGTACGGACCTCTTTGCAACCCAGTTGGTCCGCACGGACCTCTTTGCGGGGTGCCCAAATGACTTTTCGCCCTTACAAACTTTGCCCCCGGCCGTCTCTAAGGCCTTTTTCAAGAAATCCAAGTGCAGAATGGTCCCTAACCCTTCAATCCAACCACCGGCAGTCAGATGTAAGCCCGAACTTCGCCCACTCCAACGGCAATTCAACCAATGCCCGCTCAACGGCAATTCAAGAAGGAGCCAATACCTTCCAGCACGAATATCAAGGCGCAAGACGCCTCCAAACGCTCAACGACAACTCAACCACTGAAGGTCCGAAGTCAGCTTTCCAATGTAAAAGCGGCCCCTACTGTGGTCATGCATCCTCAAAGAACGCAAGCACCGGCAGTCAATGTAAGCCCGAACCTAGCCCACTTCAACGGCAACGCAAGCACCGGCCATCAAAGTAAGCCCGAGCTCCTCCCCAAACAAGACAAAGGAAAGTCATGCAAGACTGCATATCCGTAAGACCAACCATCATTCTCGCCCACTCAACGGCAAAACAAGCACGCGAAGGAGCCAACACCTCCGAGTACAAGTCCCAAGGCACGAAGCGCTCCCAAAACGCCAAATGATGAAGCAATCATCGGCCATCATCCTCGCCCACTTCAACGGCAAAGATAAGCACCTTAGTCATCGTAAGTCCGAACCTTCTACATCAACATGCAAAAACACAAATGGCACCAACCGCGAATCGTCTCAAGACCGCATATCCTCAAAGACCAACCATCATTCCTCGCACCCCGGACGCCATAAACCACGCCCGATCCCAACACCTCCGAGTTCCATCCCTGACGCCACCACGTCCTCACACCGACCTATGCGGTCACCAGACGCCACCACGTCCTTATCACCGACCTATACGGCCACCCAGACGCCACCACGCCCTTATCACCAACCTATACGGCCACCCAGACGCCACCACGTCCTTATCACCGACCTATACGGCCACCCAGACGCCACCACGTCCTTATCACCGACCTATACGGCCACCCAGACGCCACCACGTCCTTATCACCGACCTATGCGGCCACCCAGACGCCACCACGTCCTCACACCGACCTATACGGTCACCCAGACGCCACCACGCCCTTATCACCGACCTATACGGTCACCCCGAACGCCACCACGTCCCTTATCACCGACCTATACGAGCCACCCAGACGCCACCACGCTCCTTATCACCGACCTATACGGTCACCCAGACGCCACCACGTCCTTATCACCGACCTATACGGCCACCGGACGCCACCACGTCCCTTATCACCGACCTATACGGCCACCCCTGACGCCACCACGTCCTTATCACCGACCTATACGGGCCACCCTGACGCCACCACGTCCTTATCACCGACCTATACGCGCCACCCCGTGACGCCACCACGTCCTTATCACCGACCTTATACGGCCACCCCGACGCCACCACGTCCTTATCACCGACCTATACGGCCACCAGACGCCACCACGTCCTTATCACCGACCTATACGGCCACCCAGACGCCACCACGTCCCTTATCACCGACCTATACGGTCACCCAGACGCCACCACGTCCTTATCACCGACCCTATCACCACCGACTGCAGTGGCCACACAACACCTGTGGCACCACCACGCCCGCACTCACAAACACTCACCCCACACCCGAACTACGACTGTGCTTGATTCCCGCTGTGGATACGTAGGAATCCTATCACGTGGTCCGGCTATTGACCTAAACGGTCACCCTAAAGGACACCACCACGTCCTCACTTCGACCCTCACGGTCACTTCCTCTCCCAAAGACGCGATCCAGACAGACCCTTATCTTATCGGCGACCCCACTTCTTTCATAAGTGACGTCGTCGAGGGGCTTCGTAAGTACCCCAATCTGATCACTCCCTTTCAAACACACGGAAACACCGCACTCATCCACGCAGCCTCGTAGACCCTCCCTCTTCTCTCTTCCTCCCTAAGCCTTCGGCTCCCCTTCTAAGCTCCTTCGAGGCATTCCGCCCCTTCTGGATCCTTCCGAGGCCTTCCGAGCCCCCTCGAGGTGCTCCGAAGCCTCTCCGAGCGCTCCCGAGACGCTCCTGCGCTGCCCCGAGGCACTCTCGAGGTACTCTGAGGCCCCTCGTGGTACTGCGAGGCCTTGCCTGGTCTTTCCCACGGTGTCCCGCTCTTTCCGAGTCAAACCGACGATCCCAAACCACGCCGAAACTCGCCCGAGTGACTCGCCACCACAACGCACGCCGAACCTCTCGCCCGAGTGATCCCGACGATCCCCACGCACGCCGAACCTCTCGCCCGAACGCAGCCTACAACCTCAACTCACGCCGAAACTCGTCCGCGTACAACCGGCATCCCCGAAGCAATCCGAACGCTACTCCGACCTCAAACACTATTCCCCGCGGAAGACAAAGACACGAACCAACATTGGTAAGGCTTCCTTCCTACACTATTTTCAATACATTTCAATACAATGTAGACATCCGATCTGACATGCATTTTTAAAAGCACACACACACACACACAACATTTAAAGGATATTAGGGGTAGCCGAAAGACTCGTTTTACGAGGCTACTCGGGTGAGCTCTAATATTCTAATATTCTCTTCCCGAGGAGTCATCTGACCTCCGAACTCAAAATCTCATCACACAAAAACAGTTTAAAATTTATCTTTAAACTGATGCCCTTTTTCAATGTTTTGGGCTTAATAAAAACGGCGTGGCGACTCTACAAAGCAAAACACAGCGAGACACCTCCAACCTCGCAAAACGCTAAGACGGAATAAGCCAGATGCCGGGGCGCGATTGTGCTGCCTCTCGGATCCGGGCGAACATTCCCGAACAGCGAACGAGCGCGAGATGCACGGGGGCACCATCCGCGCGCGAGCCGGATCCCGGGTAATTTCAACATGCGACATTGCTGTAGGATTTAATGGGTATACATGCTAAAACCCATAGTTTAGGGGCATATTTCCAAGAGAAATTTGTGCCCAAAAATTATTCAATAAAAATTATATTTTTTTAAAATAATTTTTTATTAAAATATATAATTTATTAAAATATTTAATACTTACTAATTAATAAATAATCAAAACTAATAAAGTTTTCAGTAATTTTTTTATCATATACTCCCTCCGTCCCATAATAGCTTACTCATTTACTGTTGAGAACGGAAAATAAGAAATAATGTTATTAAAGTAAGTGTTGTGAGTGGGTAGGAGAGAGAATGAGTGGAGATAATAGTAAATTTGAAAAGTGTTGTGAGTATGATAAATGGGTCTCATGAATAAAGAAGTATTAAAAAGTTTCCTTTTTAGGAAAATGTGACTTTAAATTGGAACGCCCAAAATAGCGAAATGAGTAAGATAATATGGGACGGAAGGAGTATTTATTTTAAAATATTCAAAGTTAATAAAATAAAAATAATTTAATAGTTATGTTATCATTATTTATGTAAATTTTTATTTGAAAATATGATGAGAAGATGACAGTGGTTGGTAATGGAGATAATTTTATAATAAGAGGATTATGCATATCTCCATGAACATGAATTCCAGAGTATGAATTTGGCTAATTCATGTTACATGCACGGGCGGATTCATGACAAAAATAGAGGGGTTTCATAAATTACATTAATTAAAAAAAATTTAAAATTAATTGTTTGTTACATACTAAGCGTTCATTTTTGGCCAAGGGGGTGGGCAGACTGGTAAGTGTGGGGGGTGCACTTATGTGAATGTGTGCCCAAATTCTAATTTTTGTTTTTTTTTTAGATTGGATTCACACGAGTTTGAAAACATCCGGTTTAATTTGAAAAATGGAGTCGCCACGCCATTTTGATTTCCTCAAAACTTTGAAAAAAAGGTTTTAGTGGTTCAAGGTTAAGTTACCCTCGGGAAGAACGGATCGTCGTTCACCCAAGGTGCCTTGCCGTAGCAAGTCTCCCTAGATTCCATTTTTCGTGCTTGCTTGTGTGCTTTCTTGTGTGCATGTGTTGAAAAGAGAGGGGGAAATGTCTCAAGTTGTCTTCTGGACGTACAAACCATTTAATTGGTTGTTGCTCGGGATTCCTTGAATTTTATGTGTTCGGGACTTTGATCCCGTCCTCATCTTGGACTTGTGATCATCGCTATTTGACCTTGGGTCTTTGCGTGATCGAGAGAAGGACTCCCTTTTATAGTCCAAAATGGGGTTCTTTAGAAAAGAAGTGTTCTTAGTCCATCAATCCTACGCCTTAAGACGATTGAGCTTATATTGGAGCTATCATGCTCGTCTCAAGCGATAATCGGAGATATAGGTTCAAGGTTTATCCCTTTCTAAAGAGATTTTGGCACCTTTAATGGAAGAAACGATGTAAAGATATGATCTTTACACCGGTCCGTTCCGAAGGTTGCTAATGGGGGCATGGGAAAATGCATGTAAAAATGACATTTTTAGTGAAAAAATGACATTTTGGGGTGCAAAGGATGCTTTTGATTGCAAATGATGCTTTTTAAGGTAAAGAAAAGATTTTTATGCAAATGATGCATTTTTTTTATAGGAAAATAGCATTTTTAGGCAAAGGATGCATCTTTGATGCAAAGAAATAATCTTTAATGCAAAGGATGCATTTTTATGTGTGAAATGAGTTTTAAGGTGCAAAGGATGCAATTTGAATATAAAGATTACATTTTTATGTGCAAAGGATGCATAAAAATATCATTTTTATGTAAAAAAGGGATTTTTAGGTGCAAAGGATGCACCTTTAGCTCAAAGATTACATTTTTATGGGCAAAGGATGCTTATTTCATGCAAAGGATGCAAAGGGGGAGGGGGATATGATTTATATGAATAAAGATAGGATCTTTAACAACTAATACCAAGTCTCAAGCAAGATAATAGCAATATGTAGATGCAAGGAGCAATTATATCACATAGAACAAGTATAATGCAAGGTAAGGGGGTGAGAGGTTACCAATGGTGGTGACCTCTTCTTCTTTGGATCTTGTCTAGCGGAAGGACCAACTTGGAGGGCTTCAAGGAGGAGGGAGGTGGCTCTTGGCACTCTTCAACTTCCTAGAATTTCACAGCAAAGGTTTGAAATGGAGTTTTTGGTGCGAATGTGGTATATTATTGTTGTTTAAAATGGGTAGAAGAGGGCTCTATTTATAGGCAGTCTGGATAAGGCTAATGAAGCCGTGCGGCTAGGAGTCTTCTCCTAATGCAGCCGTGCGGCATTATCCTGTATGACTCAGCATGTTTCTAGAAAATTGCAAGGTGGCCTTCTAGAAGGGCTTTTCACCGAAGGTTTGTGTGAAATTTTAATTCCTAGCAAGTCCTTCGTCCCTCGGAAGGTTCGGAAAAGTTCTCGAATTGCCCCTGAACTTTAGGAAAGTCCGGGGAATTGCCTGAGGAAACTTAACCTGGAAGGCGTAATGAGCCGATTAGGTGGGTACTTACAGAAGCCCCTCGGCAACGTCACTTGCAGGGCGAGTGGGGTTGTCGATAGAAAAGGATCCGATCTGGCGAATGCCGAGACGGATTGGGTGACCAGGGTGGTCGAGTGGCTGGACCTTTGGAAGGCTACCTACGTATCCCAGAGGAATCAAGCCAGATCGTAGTTCGAAAAAGATCCACTGGGGAAAGGGGGTGTCATATGTGACAAATTAACTGAACCTAAAGTAGGCTACCTACGTATCCCGGAGGAATCAATCCAGGCCGTAGTTCGAACTTTTATTGAGTCGAAATGTTATTCCTTCATCCGGAAATAACGGAGATCGAAAGAGAGCGAAATGTTATTCCTTCATTCTGGAATAACGGAGATCGCGAGAGAGCGAAATGTTATTCCTTCATTCTGGAATAACGGAGATCGCGAGAGAGGTCGAAATGCTATTCCTTCATCTTGGAATAACGGAGATCGAAAGAGAGCGAAATGTTATTCCTTCATTCGGGAATAACGGAGATCGCGAGAGAGCGAAATGTTATTCCTTCATCTTGGAATAACGGAGATCAAAAGAGAGCGAAATGTTATTCCTTCGTTCGGGAATAACGGAGATCGCGAGAGAGGTCGAAATGTTATTTCTTCATCTTGGAATAACGGAGATCGAAAGAGAGTGAAATGTTATTCCTTCATTCGGGAATAACGGAGATCGCGAGAGAGGTCGAATGTTATTCCTTCATCTTGGAACAACGGAGATCGAAAGAGAGCGAAATGTTATTCCTTCATTCGGGAATAACGGAGATCGCGAGAGAGGTCGAAATGTTATTCCTTCATCTTGGAATAACGGAGATCGAAAGAGAGCGAAATGTTATTCCTTCATTCGGGAATAACGGAGATCGCGAGAGAGGTCAAAATGTTATTCCTTCCTTCGGGAATAACGGAGATCGAAAAGGTCGAAACGTTATTGCCTTCTGGCAATAACTGAAATTTTTAACAAGAAACATTATCCCATTTGGCGATAACGGAGGATTTCCCGGAGGACACGTTATCCTATTTGGCAATAACGGAGGATTTCCCGGAGGAAACGTTATCCCATTTGGCGATAACGGAGGATTTTTAGGAGACAACGTTATATCTATTTGGATGTAACGGGAAAACTTGGGAGAAAGCGTTATTCCTTTTGGAGATAACGAGAATATTTTGGGCAAAAGTATTTCCTATTTTGATTTGGTAATCAATTAAGGTTATTTTTCTTTGTGCATGTCACATGAGCCACGGGCTGACTCTTTTGCGGGAAGGCAATGTGAGAGGATTTTTATGAAACAATGTGTTTGGATGCATGTGTTTGGGAACTGTTTGAGACAGGATTCGAGCAGGTGGGGTCGTATCCCTTGGGTGCGGAATGAGCTGCTGCTGTTGCTGAGATTTGGCTAATGCTGCCAAAGGGTATCATGTGGACCAAATTTCCCTCTTGGGTACAAATCTTTGGGTTTAGACCTCGGGTTCTGATTGGCACTTGAAGCTGACGTTGACAGGCTTTTATAACCAAAGACTCAAAACAAAGGTCAAAGTGACCAAACCTCTCCTCTGAGGGTGGATGTGACTCATTGAAGCCCCGGTCTGAGGGAAAAAATTCTGCAAAGCCCCAGGTTCTATTAAAGCGAGGAAAAGATCTCTTCATTGGCAAAACCCCGATTTGATGAACTGAGTAGGCAAAGTTTTAGGTTTCGAAGAAGTGACTTGGTGAAGCCCCAATCTTATGACCTAGCAAAAGTCCCAATCAGATTGGTACTGTAAAAGTGATCCTGAGATTACTCTGACCAAGACCGAATCCATCTAGGGACCTAGCGAAGAACCCGATGCGGACCCCAAAAACGACTAAAGAAGCCCCAGTCTAAAGGAATGGCTTGGCAAAGCCCCAACCTTGAAGAGTTTCAAGACAGCCCTAATGCGAATTTGTAGCAGAAGAGGGAAAAACCTATCCTTTTGTATTTACTTCCTTATTTTCTTTAGTCGCTCAGTCAATCTTAAGAAGACGTGGACGAAGAGAAGAATTTTAGGAAGATATATACATGCAGGGGCATATTTTTCGAAAGGTAGATCCCGATTTTGTGTTATTTTGATGGCCTTATTCGACATAGGCACGAGAACTCGCTTTGGGTTTGACTCTTTTGAGAGAGTATAAGCGTAGAAAGGTTTGTAAAAGTGTATGGAAGCCCCTGCTGACAGAAAATCAGTGTTTAGCACTATTTTTCCTAAGATGTAGAAAAGGAAGACTTGTCAAGACATCTGAAAACTTGTTTTATTTACAATGATCACAAGATTGCTTAAAATCCTTTATTGATGTTCGGGTTATTCAACCATTAATCTCGATATGAACAAACATTCTGATTAATCATGAGGAGAAAGTCAACCAGTGTCGAGGATCAAGGTTGGCTTGGTGTGAAAGAAAAGTTTGTGTATAGGGAGGTCATTGATGAGACCGGGTTTTCTGAGATTTGAATATGTCTATGGGAGAGGTCACTGATGAGATCGAATTTTCGGGAACTTGAATGGGTTTATGGGAAAGGTCATTCGATGGGACCGGATTTTCTGGGATTTGGATATGTTTATGACCGGACCATTTCTGATTGCCTACGTTCCCCTCATTGTGAGGAGCTCAGGTCGCCGTAGTTCAGCCTTGGTCGGGCTGTGTTTGGTTTTGGGAAATGGAATTTGTGGTTCCTTTAGTGAAAAGGCTCGGATGAGAAGATTGGATGATGAGGCGTGGGCCTCGGGATGATTCCTTGACCAAGTCATTCTTGGACGATTGCTTCTGATTGCTTCCTCTTTCATTGGGGGAGAAAGGATTTGCACGTGCCTACAGGTTTATGAATTGCTTCTGGTTTTGCTTCGACCGCCCCATTGTTATCGACAACTTTCATTCTCTGAGCTTTGATTTTGCCTGTCCGTCAAGCTTTTGATGGGCGGTGCTGGGTCCTTGGCCTCATTTTTTTTTCTTTTATTTTTATGTGCAACCCTGTTTTTTTTTTTGCCTAGATCGCGCTTTTTTGAGATTTTCAGCCTAGCTGGGCATTATTCTTTTTGCACTAAGATTTTTTTATTCTTCTTCTTTTTTTTTTTATGTGCAACCCTGTTTTTTGCCTAGACTGCCCTTTTTTGGGATTTTCAGCCTAGCTGGGTATTACTCTTTTTGCACTACTTTTTTTTTGAAGCACCTGAGGGCTAAGACGAGCCTCTGCTTGAACATTCTTGATACCCTTGAGGTCTAAGCCAAGCTCCTAGGTTGTTGTCGACATGGGGTCAATCTTTCGAAGCTGAGTGGTCTCTTGTTGTCCCTAGATGTTACCGCCGTCGTTGACTTGGTCAAGATGAAGGCGGGGGCATGATTGGGAAAGTGTATGGCTTGATGAAGGCATTTTGTGAGGTAAGGAGAGTGTATGGGGAAGGCATTAGTTGACTTTCTCACACTGATTAATTAAAATGTTAAATTATTTCGAGAGATTATTTGTTGAGCAATGCCAATGATCATATAAAATAAAACCATTTCATTAAATGTAATGTAGGTGTGCAAATAATGTCTTAAGTCTAGCAAGAAAAGAAGAAGACTCTTTTATAGAAAATTGAAGATTAATTACAATGTCCGTGGAGGACTTGATTGAAAGAGAAAAGTACTAGAACCTACGAGAGTTGACTAAGAGACTATTTTATTTCTTAGTCTTATTTAAAGATAAATAGACCCTAGTCTAGCTGCTCTTCGCTGATTGAATTGCCAGGAAACTTGAGCTTTCCTTCGTAGATCAACCATTGAATTTCTTTCTTCAGATCCAAACATTTTTCTGTCACGTAACCATAATGGTTGTGGTATTCACAGAACTTGGTCCTGTCGACTTTACGTGGGTTTCTCGGCTTATAATTCTCGAGAGGTGTGAGAAGGTCTCGTTTCACCAAATCGTCGAAAACTTTGCTCATGGGCATCCCAAAATCATCAGGTTGACGTTTCAGACCTTGCACTTCCTGAATCGACCTCTTACCATAGCTTTCTGTTTTTGGCCCATGGAGGTTCTCGAGCTTCCCATCTTCTATCAATTTCTGGATCCAATATTTCAAATAGCTGCAATCATCACTGTCGTGTCCAGGGTATTGGTGGAAAAGACAATGCTTAGACTCATCCAACCGAACGTTGGGGTTCTTGGGCTCCCAATTCTCCAGTGGCTTTATCAACTTTTCTTTCATTAGCTCTTTCAGAATCTTGCTTAAAGGCATCTCCGCATTGTCAAAATGAAGGGAGCGGAGTTTTTGGGAGACCTTGTTGTTCTCAAGGCTTGGATTTCCATTGTCCAATTGGTTCCATTGTTGGATTTGGCTGAAGGAGGCTATGACACTCTTTCCTTTGTGAGGAACTGGTGCTGAGCTGGGTACGATTGCTGCTTGATGCTGGTGGCATTGGTTTATGCTTGGTGGAGTCATTTCCTTGCCTGGTTCGACATCTTGGGTCAAGGGAGTATTGATACTCATCATGAGGTCAAACTTCTCCTGCATTTGTTTCACTTGCTCCATCAACATTGCCACATGGGGGTCAACGGGAACTCTCGAGTTACTGGAACTCGCAACAGGACTTGTATCGACGGAGGGAACCACAGTAGCAAACTGGTGAAACTGACGGCTGAATTCATTAAGTCCGGTAGGTGACAGCTGAAAACTTGAATCATCTTTTGGAAACTCATGATTGCATTCAGGTGGGTATAGGGGCTTCAGAACATAGCCACATAACTCAAACTGATTATGTGAAGCTGGAGCATAAACTGAGAGACAGGTGGGGTGAAGCCCAATCCGTTCTGGGGAGCTGAGGGCGATGGGGCCCTGATGGCCTGGGATGTTGGAAAAGACTGAGGAGGAGTGGTCCTTGGCAAGGGATCGTATGGAGGGTATTGATTATAGGATGAAGGGACTGAAATCACTGTTTTCGGAGTCTCATCTTCGACCACTACCAGAGAACCGTTTGACTCAATTGTTACCTGAACCCCATAGCGGCGAAGAGCACCGATGAGCAATAACAACTGCTCTTCATGAACCTTATGGGCATTTTCCAAAGCCAGGACTAACTCTTCCTTCCTAACCATCTGATTCCCTGTACCCTTACTATTTTTTTGTCAAATCTGCCATTCTGACTCTATGAGCTGACAAAACTGACGGTTCTGCCGAATTGTCTGAACCTAAGGCTTCCGCACTGAAAGGCCGCTGACCCGGTATTTTTGCCCACTTTTTTCTCGCTGCGGGAAAGGGGTAGACAAGGTTTAGACTCGGGGTAAGTGAGATTTAGACTCGGAAGTAAGTGTTTAGGCTTGGAGGTAAGTGTTTAGGCTGAAGGCTCAAGTAACATGCACTTATTTGCTTAAGTTTTTCTTAAAACACATTTTCTCCTAATTCCAACTGATCGGAAAAGATTGGACCTTGAAAGGCCGAGATCGAAAATCGGGGATCGGACCGAGGGGATCGCGATTAGAGATTTGACCACGGAAGGGCAGGATGAAAAAATCGGATATCGGACCGAGGTCTCGATTAGGGATTTGGCCGCGAAAGGTCGGGATAGAAAATCGAAAATCGGACCGAGGGGGTCATGATTAGGGATTTGACCGCGAAAGGTCGAGATAGGAAAATCGGAAATCGGACCAAGGAGGCCGCGATTAAAGATTTGACCACGAAAGGTCGAGATAGGAAAATCGGAAATCGGACCGAGGAGGCCGCGATTAAAGATTTGACCACGAAAGGTCGAGATAGGAAAATCGGAGATCGGACCGAGGAGGTCTCGATTAGGGATTTGACCTTGAAAGGTCGAGATGAAAAATAGGAGATCGGACCGAGGAGGTCTCGATTAGGGATTTGACCTTGAAAGGTCGAGATGGAAAATCGGAGATCGGACCGAGGAGGTCTCGATTAGGGATTTGACCATGAAAGGTCGAGATGGAAAATCGGAGATCGGACCGAGGAGGTCTCGATTAGGGATTCCAGAGATATGACCATGCAATTATGATAATTGTTCAAGTTTACTTAAAACAGTGTCTTTTATTTATTTCTATTTGGTTGGAAAAGGGGGGTTGCCCTTCTTTTTCGCAACTACTCTAGATCCTGGATCAGTGGGTTCCGTTACTACGTCTATAAGCCCCTCGTATTCCACCTGTATTTCGACCTCCCAGGGTGGACAGCCCCGAGCGAGGGTCCTATAGGGCACGCGGATCCCACCGACCCAGAGAGAAGAACGCTCCTAACAGGTCTAGCGGGTCATAGGAACTTTTAACGCACAAGCGATGCGAATTATAGTCAAGACAATACCGGGAAAGTCTCGTCTTTCAGCCTTAACAGAATTTCGCTTGCGCGACTGACGTTTTGACTTTTAGGTAATGTCCGAGAAGATAATAGGCATGGGTCGGGCTGTAAAAGCCGGATGACACAGTGTCACATTGAACTTCGTTGCATACGTAGTGCGTGAGTCAAAATCGAAGTCAATGCCGGGTCAAGATCTTGCCAATTTTTCCTTGTCGGAATTTTGGCAGAGCTTCGCTTCAGCGAAAGATCTTTTGGATTTTTGGCATGGACTTGGTCTCGACTCTTACGCATTTCGTGCGGGTCAAGGTCAAAGTCAATGTCGGAGTCAAGATTCTACCGATTTTTCCTTGTCGGAATTTCGGTAGAGTTTCGCTTGAGCAAAAGATCTTGACTTCCGTTATGGACTAAGGCTTGACCTTTACGGGGATATGCAACTGGGCTATATGACACGGACTAGACCAAAAACCAACCAAAAGTCACGGCTTTGAAACGTGTGACACCTGACCGTGCATCGGGTCGACACCGGTGCCATGGGAGTTTGGGGTGATTCCGTGCGCGCCCGGGAGCATCGTAAGGCTGTCCGTGACTGCAACTGAAAAACCACCCTGGGTTTAAAGGGACGTGCATGCAAAGTGTACAAGATATATAAGGTGCGCGTAGTGTGCGGCCTCCTAAAAAATGTTCTTTTTTGAGTTAAAACAGAGATTTTCAGAAATGTGTTTTAAAGGAATGATTTTTCGGGACGGGGGAAATGCAACAGATAAGGCACGTAAATTTTAAGGAGCCCCAGGTGGATCTTGGCCCGAATACCCCCCAAGTGCCCAAGGCTGCCAGATTAACCTCAATTTGTCCTGGTGGAATTGCCACTGAGGCCGCCCGGTCAGAATCCAGGGAGGATTAAGCCGTACGGCTGCATGGACTAATTTTTCAGGTTCCACTCCTTTGCAATTTCAGGTTATTTCCCGATCATTTCAGGCACCTTTCAGTAGGCTTTCCTGTTCATAGTATGCACAATTCTCAAGATGCAAATGATGCAATGCAATGCAAGGAAAGAAAGCAAGCACGATAATTGGAATTCGTGACGGGAGTCTAACCCGCTCAAAGGAAAAAAACTTTCTTTTTAGTTTTTTTTTTCGAAAAGAGATACCGGTACGTGGGATTGTTAAACCACCGTTTATCCCAAGCCCCGGGTTAGGGAGCGATACAGGAAGGTTAAATGGTTTCCACCTATATACCGGGTATCGTTTATTTTGAAAATGAAAGCTTTTCTCCTTTGGGATTTCCCCAGCAGAGTCGTCAAACTGTGAATGTGTGCCCAAATTCTAATTTTTGTTTTTTTTTAGATTGGATTCACGCGAGTTTGAAAACATCCGGTTTAATTTGAAAAACGGAGTCGCCACGCCATTTTGATTTCCTCAAAACGTTGAAAAAAAGGTTTTTAGGGTTCGGAGGTTAAGTTAACCCTTGGGAAGAACGGATCGTCGTTCACCCAAGGTGCCTTGCCGTAGCAAGTCTCCCTAGATTCCATTTTTCGTGCTTGCTTGTGTGCTTTCTTGTGTGCATGTGTTGAAAAGAGAGGGGGGAATGTCCCAAGTTGTCTTCCGGACGTACAAACCATTTAATTGGTTGTTGCTCGGGATTCCTTGGATTTTATGTGTTCGGGACTTTGATCCCGTCCTCATCTTGGACTTGTGATCATCGCTATTTGACCTTGGGTCTTTGCGTGATCGAGAGAAGGACTCCCTTTTATAGTCCAAAATGGGGTTCTTTAGAAAAGGAGTGTTCTTAGCCCATCAATCCTACGCCTTAAGACGATTGAGCTTATATTGGAGCTATCATGCTCGTCTCAAGCGATAATCGGAGATATAGGTTCAAGGTTTATCCCTTTCTAAAGAGATTTTGGTACCTTTAATGAAAGAAACGATGTAAAAATAGGATCTTTACATCGGTCCGTTCCGAAGGTTGCTAATGGGGACATGGGGGAATGCATGTAAAAATGACATTTTAGTGAAAAGATGACATTTTGGGGTGCAAAGGATGCTTTTGATTGCAAATGATGCTTTTTAAGGTAAAGAAAATATTTTTATGCAAATGATGCATTTTTTTTATAGGAAAGTAGCATTTTTAGGCAAAGGATGCATCTTTGATGCAAAGAAATGATCTTTAATGCAAAGGATGCATTTTTATGTGTGAAATGAGTTTTAAGGTGCAAAGGATGCAATTTGAATATAAAAATTACATTTTTATGTGCAAAGGATGCATAAAGATATCATTTTTATGTAAAAAATAATTTTTAGGTGCAAAGGATGCACCTTTAGCTCAAAGATTACATTTTTATGGGCAAAGGATGCTTATTTCATGCAAAGGATGCAAAGGGGGAGGGGGATATGATTTATATGAATAAAGATAGGATCTTTAACAACTAATACCAAGTCCCAAGCAAGATAATAGCAATATGTAGATGCAAGGAGCAATTATATCACATAGAACAAGTATAATGCAAGGTAAGGGGGTGAGAGGTTACCAATGGTGGTGACCTCTTCTTCTTTGGATCTTGTCTAGCGGAAGGACCAACTTGGAGGGCTTCAAGGAGGAGGGAGGTGGCTCTTGGCACTCTTCAACTTCCTAGATTTTCGCAGCAGTGCTTGAATGGAGTTTTTGGTACTGAATGTGGTATATTGTTGTTGTTTAAAATGGGTAGAGGAGGGCTCTATTTATAGGCAGTCTGGATAAGGCTAATGAAGCCGTGCGGCTAGGAGTCTTCTCCTAATGCAGCCGTGCGGCATTATCCTGTATGACTCAGCATATTTATAAAAACTTGCAAGGTGGCCTTCTAGAAGGGCTTTTCACCGAAGGTTTGCGTGGAATTTTAATTCCTAGCAAGTCCTTCGTCCCTCGGAAGGTTCGGAAAAGTTTCCGAATTGCCCCTGAACTTTAGGAAAGTCCGGAAAATTGCCGAAAAACTTAACCGGAAGGCATGAGCCAGATTTGGGTACTTACAACTTAGTACTGATTTTTTATTTTTTATTTTTTTTTTTTTTGCAGGTCAACCTTGACTTTGGGGGGTTCCCCTCCACCCCCTTTGCAAAGGGTGTGTCCGCCCCTGGTTACATGTATGACCCCCATTTAATTTCATATATTAATTAAAAATGTGTCATATAAATGACCCCCATTAAACCTATTTTTTATATTTGTTAAAAAAGTAAAACAATAAATGTGTCACATAGATAACCACCATTAAATTATTTTATTTTATTATCGTTGAATATTTTAAAATAATGTAACAAAATAAAATTATTGAAAACTTTATTAGTTCTGATTATTTATTAATTAGTAAGTATTAAATAAATTGTATTTTTTTCATAAAAATATAATTATTTTTGTAAGAAATCATTTTTATTAAATAATTTTTTGTGCACAATTTTTCATGCATATATGCCTCTAAACTATAGGTTTCATGCATATATATACCCTTAAAATTCTACATTAACAATGCCACATGTGCATTTGATTCTACATGTACATGCAAAAATTCAAATGGGCAGCCTAATCAGCAATTTTATTAATTTTTTGACGGAAAATTAACAGAATGGTACATATGCGGTTTAGAGTAGTTAGTTTAAGGGTAAAAGTCATTATTAATAAGTCGTTTAGGGGCATATTTGCATGTAACCCTACAGTTCAGGGGCATAATATAAAAAAATTATTTTGAAACAATCTTCTTAAAAAAAATAGACATTTATTTAGCATAATACGCAATTCAAATGGTCAAGCTGTAGCAATTTAATTCTTTCAGTTCATTAAATATGTTGAAAGAGTATATGTCTTGTGTAGTGAAACGGATACACACTTGAAATTCAACCATATCTTGTTGCTTGCTTGTGAGCCATGAATTTAATACGACAATATAATTTATTTATTTTTTGTAATGTATTGGTTCTTCGTTATATAATAAACTAGTAAAAGTCTGTGTTTGAGGACACGGTTTTTTTTTTTTTTTTAAGTGCAAATGGGAAAGGAACAACTTAGTGAGGGCAAAATGAAAAATTTGACACTTGAAATTGTTCATTGTACAATAGCAAGGATAAGTTCTCATTTATACTATAGATTTTGCATTTTTTTTATTATGATGTTGTAACAGTTTTGATATCGCCATTTGAGATCGAAAACCACGCAATCGGGTCAATCCACCCTCCTTGACTTTCAAAAAATGTCATTTTAAGTTAAATAACTTGTAGTATTATCTATCACATCTCTATCTCCGTTATATCAGTCTAATTAGTTCATTCATAACAATTTACAAAGAAGAATTAGTCTCATCATCATCATCAGATGACATGCCCATCTCAATAATTATATATATATATATATATATATATATATACTCCCTCCGTCCCATAGATTTATGGACTTTTGGGTTTTGCACAGGGATTAAGGAGGAAATATTATATTGAAAGTGTTGTGAGTGTGAAAATAAAATAGGAGAGAGAATGAGTGGAGAGAATAGTAAATTATAATGGTGATGTGAGTATTAAAATAATGTAGGAGAGAGAATGAGTGGAGAGAATAGTAAAGATTCCTTTCCATTTAGGGAAAGTTAGATATTATTGTGGGACGCCCAAAATAGAAAGTTTACATATTATTGTGGGACGGAGGGAGTATATATTATAAATGAAGGGTGCCTTTTGAACAGTAGAATGAACAGTTCCATGCGCAGAACTTACCATTTTGCCCTCACTATTTACTCCCTTTCCCGTTTTGCCCTTAAAATTTTATTTTTTTTTATACCTTGGCAAGGGATTGAACGGAGGGACAACGATATTGAATTGAGGGATGACGAGATTGAACGGAGACGGAGAAGAAGTAAGGAATCCCGAATTTTTCTTTAATTTTTTTTTTTTTTATACCTCGGCAAGGGATTGAACGGAGGGACAACGATATTGAATTGAGGGATGACGAGATTGAACGGAGACGGAGAAGAAGTAAGGAATCCCGAATTTCAATCTGAAATTAGGGATTTTACTCAAATTCCAAATTTCCTAAAATTTCAAATTAGGGCTTTAAAGAAGAAGTGATACCTTGGTGACAATGGTGTTGGTCAGACAGAGCAAGGAGAAGCGATGGTGAGACAGAGCAAGGAGAAGCGATTCAGTGGCGCCGTTATTTGAGCCACGCCGTTGTTTTGTCGAGGGAGAGATTCAGATTGAAATTGCTTGAAATTGCTTGAGAAAGAGAGAAAAAAGATTGAAAGGAGGAGAAAGTATTACCTACCAGCTTGCCGTTGCCGCCGTTGGCAGAGATTCAGATTGAAATTGCTTGAAATTGCTTGAAATTTTCAGATTGAAATTGCTTGAAATTGCTTGAGACGGAGAAGATAGAGAGACGGATGAAGGAGAACGGGAGGAGACATGGAGGAAGAAGGACGAGGTAAGGACCGACAGCTTGAAATTGCGACTGAGAAGAGATAGAAAGAGAGAGAAAGACGTTAATTTAATTTGGAGAAAATTTTGGGGAGAGGCGCAGTAGGAGGGTTTGGTTAAAACGTAATGGGCTTTGGGTTTGGGCTATAAGACTTTGGGTTTGGGCTAAGAGTGGGCTTTAGGAGGGTTTACTTAAATTAATTAAGTAACTGATTTTTTTATTTTTTTTTAAATTAAAAAAAATTAATTTAAAAAAAAAAACAAACACGTGTCCCTTTTCCATTTTGTCCTTAAAAAAAAATTTAAATAAAAAAAAAAAACACCCGTGTCCTTGGACACGGGCATATGTACTAGTATATATATATATATATATATATTAAGGGTCCTAAAAAAAAAGTATGTTGAACACCTCTGTGTGGGGATTTAATTTTGGCACCTCAGGTATATATATAATGAAAGTTATTCAACCAAGCCAGCAACAATACTTGTCATGGTATCAAATCTAAATTTATATATTTAGTACTAGCATTTTTGGGCTAGGTTTTAGGAATGGAGAAAAATATGAGGTCCTATAAAATTATGGACCCTGTACAATTGGGCTCCTTGCACACCCTCAAAATCGAGCCTGAGTCTCGTACGGGCTAGCCTTATATCAATTAATAAATAAAATTATGTGAGCATATTTACACACATTATATTACTTCTTTTTTTTTTGACATTATATCACCGTGTTTAAGTTAAAAAAAAATTAAAAAAAAATAACCCGACACAAACTTGGGCCTTATTTGAATTTAAGGTTTTTTTTTTTTGTGTGTTTTTTCTTTTACTTTGGATCCACTATCCTTTCTCTCCCTCATACTTTATCATAAGTGCAGTTTTTTGTTTTTATTTTTATTTTGATAAAAAGCATCCTGAATCAAATTAAGATATTGTTGATACGCAAAAGTATATTACCACAATCCACATATTTATACCACATCTACCATTATATTATATCACTTGAGGTACAGTGAATATGATTTTTTTAGGGAGTACTTCTCTATCCACTACTACATTTCTGACCTAATGTAACGCCAATTTTCGTTGCATTAGGGCCCAAAAACCGTTACATTAGGCCTAATGTAACGCCAAATGGCCGTTGCATTCTCTTGCGTTGCATTAGGTCTAATGCAACGACATAGCAAGCTAATGTAACGCCAGAGCTTTGGCGTTGCATCAGGTAAATACCTGATGCAACGCCAATTTTAAAACTATATGAACACCTAGTGCAACGGCAAAAAGAACCTAATGCAACGCCAATTGAAAAAGTGGTTGAATACCTAATGTAACGCCAAAATTAGATGAATCCCTAAAATTTATTACATAATTTCACAATTTTATTAATTTTTTTAATTTTCTTTTTTCAATATATATATATATATATATATATATATATATAAATATATATATATATATATATATATATATATATATATATATATATATATATATATAAATAAATATATTTTAAAAATATATATATATTTATTCTCAAACAATTCCTTAACTTTTTTTTTCTCAAATCTTTCCCTTAATGTTTTTTATTCTCTAATTAGTCCCTTAACTTTTTTTATATTCAAATCAATTCTTACATTTTTCAAAAGTAACACTTTGCTCCACCACCATCCACCACCATCCACCACCGTCCACCACCGTCCACAACCATCCACAACCACAAATCAAACAAAAGATTGTACAAATCAAAATAAAACACAAAATACAATAATAAATCGAAAATACCCAAATCCACAGCAAGGATTTTCCTTGGAAACGCCTGAATCGAATGTTCTAATCATTTGATTCTTTCATTAAAAATCGCAGCCATATTGAGGATACTTGGGAACAAGTTACGAATCGAAAATACACAAAATACAATCGCTTTGAATCTAAGCATTTTGGGGGTATAGTATAGGTGCAGTGAAATTTTCGAGAGAGCGAGAGAGATGGAACGACGCTAGAGCAAGAGAGATGGAACAATTGAGCTTCGTCGGAGACGAAGAAGACGGCGTTGGGGGAGAGAGAGAGAAGAAGCCGGCGTTGGGGGTCGGAGATAGAGAAGAAGATGGTTGAGGCTCGCTAGGAGATTATGAAGGGCTCGTCGGAATCCATGGAAAAAGGTTGGGAGACGGGTAGGCATGAGTTGTTTGACGGAGAGAAGAATGAGAGAGAAGAAGAAGGTTGATGAGAGAAATGAGAAACGGGTTGAGGAGAGAAGAAGACGGTCGGAATCCATGAGAAACGGCTGTTTGTGAGAGAGAAGAATGAGAGAAATGGGTTTGTTTATTTTGATAAAATGAAAATAAAGAAAAGAGAAATGAGGAGAGAAAGAGGGATTTATTGGTTTTGTTTAGAATAGATGTGGACCGTTGGATTGAATGTATTGAACGGTTAGATGTTGTTTTATTCATGATCGGGTGAAATTTTTAGATCCAATCAAAAAATTGCAAAACACATAGTATTTGTTTCACACATAGTATTTGTTTCACACTATATTATATAATTAATAATAATACTTAATAATAATATTAAAATAACTAGTAATAATACATAATATCAAAAATAATAATGTTATTAATTAATAATAAAACTCATTAATTTAATCATTTTAAATTTATTAATAATAATACTTAATAATAATATTACTAATAACTAGTAATAATACATAATATCAAAAAAAGTAAATATTTTTATATTATATACTTAACAAATAATTGAATATATTAATAATTATTATTATATAATTAATAATAATACTTAATAATAATATTAAAATAACTAGTAATAATACATAATATCAAAAATAATAATGTTATTAATTAATAATAATACTCATTAATTTAATCATTTTAAATTTATTAATAATAATACTTAATAATAATATTAATAATAACTAGTAATAATACATAATATCAAAAAAGTAAATATTTTTATATTATATACTTAACAAATAATTGAATATATTAATAATTATTATTATATAATTAATAATAATACTTAATAATAATATTAAAATAACTAGTAATAATACATAATATCAAAAATAATAATGTTATTAATTAATAATAATACTCATTAATTTAATCATTTTAAATTTATTAATGGTATAGGGTATACCCTATACCCTATACCTTATAGGGTATACCCTATACCCTATAGGGTATACCCTATACCATATGACCTATGCCCTATACCTTATACCCTATACCCTATAGGGTATACCCTATACCATATGCCCTATACTCTATAGGGTATACCCTATACCCTATACCCTATAGGGTATACCCTATACCCTATAGGGTATACCCTATACCATATGACCTATGCCCTATACCTTATACCCTATACCCTATAGGGTATACCCTATACCATATGCCCTATACCCTATAGGGTATACCCTATATCCTATACCCTATAGGGTATACCCTATACCCTATACCCTATAGGGTATACCCTATACCCTATAGGGTATACCCTATACCATATGCCCTATGCCTTATACCCTATACCCTATAGGGTATACCCTATACCCTATAGGGTATACCCTATACCATATGCCCTATACCTTATACCCTATACCCTATAGGGTATACCCTATACCCTATAGGGTATACCCTATACCATATGCCCTATGCCTTATACCTTATACCCTATACCCTATATCCTATACCCTATACCCTATAGGGTATACCCTATACCCTATAGGGTATACCCTATACCATATGCCCTATGCCTTATACCCTATACCCTATAGGGTATATCCTATACCCTATAGGGTATACCCTATACCATATGCCCTATACCTTATACATGCCCTATGGGGTATACCTATACCCTATCTATACTCCTATACCCTATAGGGTATACCCTATACCATATGCCCTATGCCTTATACCTTATACCCTATACCCTATATCCTATACCCTATATCCTATAGGGTATACCCTATAGGGTATACCCTATACCATATGCCCTATACCCTATGCCCCATATCTTATAGGGTATACCCTATACCCTATAGGGTATACCCTATACCATATGCCCTATACCCTATAGGGTATACCCTATACCCTATACCCTATACCCTATAGGGTATACCCTATACCCTATAGGGTATACCCTATACCATATGACCTATGCCCTATACCTTATACCCTATACCCTATAGGGTATACCCTATACCATATGCCCTATACCCTATAGGGTATACCCTATACCCTATACCCTATAGGGTATACCCTATACCCTATAGGGTATACCCTATACCCTATAGGGTATACCCTATACCATATGCCCTATGCCTTATACCCTATACCCTATAGGGTATACCCTATACCATATGCCCTATACCTTATACCCTATACCCTATAGGGTATACCCTATACCCTATAGGGTATACCCTATACCATATGCCCTATGCCTTATACCTTATACCCTATACCCTATACCCTATACCCTATACCCTATACCCTATACCCTATACCCTATACCCTATAGGGTATACCCTATACCCTATAGGGTATACCCTATACCATATGCCCTATACCTTATACCCTATACCCTATAGGGTATACCCTATACCCTATAGGGTATACCCTATACCATATGCCCTATGCCTTATACCTTATACCCTATATCCTATACCCTATATCCTATAGGGTATACCCTATAGGGTATACCCTATACCATATGCCCTATACCCTATGCCCCATATCCTATAGGGTATACCCTATACCCTATAGGGTATACCCTATACCATATGACCTATATCCTATACCCTATATCCTATAGGGTATACCCTATACCCTATAGGGTATACCCTATACCATATGCCCTATATCCTATAGGGTATACCCTATACCATATGCCCTATACCTTATACCATATACCCTATACCCTATAGGGTATACCCTATACCATATGCCCTATACCCTATAGGATATAGGTTATAGGGTATAGTGTATAGGGCATAGGGTATAGGGTATATGATATAGGGTATAAGATATAGTGTATAGTGTATAGGGTATAGTGTATAGGGTATAGGGTATAGGGTATAGGATATAGTATATAGGGTATAGGGTATATGGTATAGGGTATAGGGTATAGGGTATAGTGTATAGGGTATAGGGTATAGTGTATAGGGTATAGGGTATAGGGTATAAGGTATAGGTTACAGGTTATAGGGTATAGTGTATAGGGCATAGGGTATAGGTATATATATTGTATAGGGTATAGTGTATAAGGTATAGGGTATATGGTATAGGGTATAGGTATATGATATAGGATATAGGTTATAGGGTATAGTGTAGGAGTATGTGGTATAGGTTATAGGATTTTGGCGTTGCATTAGTAATTTAGGCGTTACATTAGGATTTTGGCGTTGCATTAGTAATTTAGGCGTTACATTAGGATTTTGGCGTTGCATTAGACTCGTTACATTAGCTCTGGCGTTGCATTAGATGCGTTACATTAGCTCTGGCGTTGCATTAGATGCGTTACATTAGCTCTGGCGTTGCATTAGCCGTTACATTAGCTCTGGCGTTGCATTAGGTGCGTTACATTAGCTCTGGCGTTGCATTAGATGCGTTACATTAGCTCTTGGCGTTACATTAGATGCGTTACATGCGTTACATTAGGTCAGAAATGTAGTAGTGATCCCAATCGAAAAGTTAAAAAAAAAATTGAATGAATTTAAGAATTAAAAAAGAAGTGTTGTGTTGTAAGTGTAGATAGAAGAGATAAAGTGAGACAGAAAATAGTTAGCGGATACTCCCTCCGTCTCGCTAAAAGTGTCACTTTTTACTCAAAATGGCTTCCAATTTGAAACGACACCTTTCTTAAAAAGAAAATGTTTTATTAATATTCTATTATCTCATCCACTATTCCCTCTACTAATTCTCTCTCCTCTACACTCACAATACTTTTTAAATTCACTATTTCCTCCACTAATTCTCTCTCCTATTTTCAAATTACACTCACAACATTTTTTCTTTCCACCTATTTTCTTAATTTGCGTGTCGGGCTAAAAATGGTGACGCTTCTGCCGGGACGGAGGGAGTAATTGTTATTAGCATAATAACATGTGGTTCCCCAAATAAAAAAATAGTAAAAACTTTTCATTTTAAAATTTTAAACTTTAAGTAAAACTATATTTTGAGAAATTTAAACTTTCAAATAGGACGTTGAGAGTATATAATGTTGGAAAAATAAGATGTTTTGAAGGAAATAATGTGTTATTTTTTAAATGGGTTGTTTGTCAAATGAGATTGTGAGTTTGTGTTCTACTACATGAGAACATTGAAATCATATGTTCATTTATCCAAAATGATTGAGGGATGAATAACATATTAAGGCTCAAAGTAAGTGGGTTAGAAGTGGAAAATGTGGTTATCCCACATTGAAAAGGAATGTAAATGGAGACTAGTTTATATACTCCTACACTTTAGTAGGGAGTAAGATTGTGGAGCATATATGCTCTCTCTCGCGCACAGGTGCGCAGGGGGGTTGCAAATCATAGGCCGAAATGGGCTTCGGGCTACCGAACACATGTGCATGCGCGTCCTGTGGGCCTGGATTGCCCTACTCGCGCTAGCCCACCTTTTGTATTTTTTTTCTTTTTTCAAACGTGATTAAAACCCACAATCTGTAACTGCCGTAGGCTTGATGACGCTAATGATTTCAAAGGTTTGTAACTGCCTATTTGCAATTTTTTTTCTTTTTTCAAACGTGAATTTTTTTCTTTTTTCAAACGTGATTAAAACCCACAATCTGTAACTGCCAAAGGCTTGATGGCGCTAATGATTTCAAAGGTTTGTAACTGCATATTTGCAAAAAAAAAATTATTTTTTCAAACGTGATTAAAATCCACAATTTGTAACTGCCGCATGCTTGATGTCGCTAATGATTTCAAAGGTTTGTAACTGTCTATCAATGATTTGCGAAATTAAAAAGGGTGCTTAATTTCAGATCAGTTTTGATCCTTCATTGGCAGCTATAGGTAGGAAAGAACACAAACAGACGAAAACACACTGTTTTCCGAAATTCCTCTTCTCTCCAAATTCATTGCATATTGAACAATTTGTTCCTTTGGCCTCCTTTATCTTGCATCCGTGGTGATACTATCCAGACATAACTTCAGTTCGCCGGAGGTAGGGGTGTGCACGGGCCTAAAGCCCGATATGGGCCCATTTAGTTGCGGGCTTCAATTTCAAGAGCCCAACATAGCGGGCTTCATGCGGACTCAAATTAACGGGCTTTTACGGGCTTTAAACGAACATTAAGCGGGCTCTGGCTTGACGGGCTTACAAATTAGATGTTGAATTTTAAAAAATTTTTACCTATTATTTTGCAAACCCAACTTTGGAAAAAAATAATGTATACTCTGTTTCTAATTCTATCAACCAATGACATATTCAATTCATATATGAAATGAATAATCAAATACAAAAAAAAAATCCATATCCCACAACTAAATAAATTAAGAATGAACAGATATATCCATTTCCACTGTTTCTAAACTAACACAAAAAAAATCACAAAAAAAAAAAACAATTAGAAAAACAAATAATTTCATTTTTAAGAAAACAAAAGGGGAAAAACTTGTTATGCAAGAATGATCCAAGAAACAAACACTCAGGGCCGGCTCTTGGGCTGTGCAAAAGGGCCAACAGCACAAGGCCCATTTTTTTCCAAGGGCCCCAAAATTTTCCCCAACCCAATACTACATAGCCCAAACCATAACCAGCAAACAAGCCAGCAAGAGCAACGCTTAATTCCAAAAAAAAAAAAGGAAGATTCATGGCTCGAAAATTACGCAAGAAGATCAAACGGCAACTCGAAAATCGCTACTTGATTGAATTGAAGAGGCGACGACGATTGCAAAACAACGGTAAAATTCAATAATCTCTATATTACTCACAATCGTAATTTAGGAAAATCACTTTTCTTCTTTCCTTCTGCGATCAACTTCTTTTCTTTTGCGATCAATTTCTTCTGTGCAATTGTCAATTGTGCAATTTCCGTTGGCGTTTACTTGTCTTATCACCCATTTAATTGTTCATCAATTCTTGTAGACTATGTGTTTGTTAAAATTCCCGTGAGAGACTGAAGAGTGAAGAGTCTGAACTGAAGACATTGTATTTGTGGCTTTGGCCCTTGCCGGCTGCTGCCTTGCGCCTTGTGTGGTCAGTGGGTGTGTTTGAGATAGCCAAACTGAAAGAAGTCTTCCAGCCTCCAGGTTTTATGTTCCTTTTATTTGCACTTTAATTTTATTATTAAAAGTGTTACATTTTTTTTTATATTTTTAACTATGCCTCCTAAGATTAAAAAACAAGAATCTAGTTATAAAATTAGAAAACAAGAATCTGGTCATGAAAAGCGTAAGAAAAGAAAAAGAATTGAAAATTTGAATAAATCTCAAAGAGGAGCACTTAATAGATTTATTATTAAAGACTCACAAAATTTGGTTGAAGTCCAAAATCTTGATAATGTGCCTATTGATGCTAGTCATATTGAAAAGGATAGTATTGATAATTTGCCGATAGATAATGATAATTTTGATGATATATCGGTTGAAAATACGAAGAATTGATTGATGATTTTGCTTCAAAGAGTGTCCGAAGGATGTCTTTTTTTAAATAAAATATTTAAGTTGTGTATTTTTATATATATTAAGGGCTCATTATTTATATTAGTACAGGGTCTCAAAACTTATTGAGACGGGCCTGCAAACACCCGTATGAAAATCCTTGAAACAAAAGAAAACCATAATCTTGAACGTGATATATATAAAGGATATGTAAATAGAAACGAGACAGAGGATGAACCTAAAGTGGATTTTTCAGCCATGATAATGTACAACAATCGGTGGCGCTAAAACTGAGAGCTTGAAAGCTGCGATAATGGCAGAAAGAAAGAAGAAGAGGGTCGGTGGAGGTAAGTATTGATGAAAAAAGTAAATTACAAAATGACGTAGTTTTGAAGAGATGGGTCGGGTCGGGCCCTAACGGGCTGTAGAACAATAAGAGCCCGATCTCAGCCCGAGCTCGCGGGCCATCAAGTTGTCAAGCCCAGTAGGGTTGAAAATATTACGGGCGCGGGCCTTGCGGGCTTTGCGGGCCGATGGGCAGATTTGCACACCCTTAGCCGGAGGTACTAATGTGCAGAAACCGTCCGGTCAGTCCGTTTCATCCTGGGAGGCAAA
Organism: Adenophora triphylla var. japonica; assembly: GCA_022495995.1. Lineage (NCBI taxonomy): Eukaryota > Viridiplantae > Streptophyta > Magnoliopsida > Asterales > Campanulaceae > Adenophora > Adenophora triphylla. Next base: position 2,946 of record JAFEMH010008408.1, on the reverse strand, counting down.
CGTCCCGTGGAACCTCAAGCACAACTCGGTGAGGGGGTGAATTTGTCTTAAGTTTGTTGGAATAAAAGATTACAAACTCAATTGAAAATTACAGAAAACAAAATAAAACAGAAATACAAACGAAAAATGTAAACTGATTTGTCGAAGTTGCCCGTGTCGTGTTTGACACAAAATGAAGTTTTCGATATGCATTTGGCGGCGGTAATTTTCGAGATGAATTTGGTGGGTTCAAACCCAAATCAGCGGTGGATTGACACCGGTGTAACTATAGGCATGTGTGCTCCAACAAAGACATGTTTAGTAGTTTTGAAGCCCTTGAAAATGGTGAAAAATTATTCATGAGAAATTCGACCACTTCCGATATAAAAGGTTAAGGGAAGGTGGTGCTCAAGATGACTTCTAGGAAAGAATTGACTCTCAATAATGTGCTTTATGTGCCTGATATCCGGAAAAAATTTGGTGTCCTGATCGCTTTTGATTAAGCATGATTTTCGTATTGTGTTTGAGTCGGATGATGTTACTTTGTCTAAGAGTGAAATGTTTGTAGGAAAAGGGTATGTCAATGATGGAATGTTTAAGCTAAGTGTGATGGTTGTGAAACCAAATGTAATGGCTATTAAGCCCAAAAAGCAATGAAATAAATAATTCTTCCGTTTACTTGCTTGAGTCTTTCCATGTGTGGCATGGTAGACTAGGACATGTTAATTATGATACTATACGTAGATTAATTAACTTGAATTACATACCAAAATGTAAAATAGACTACAAACTGTAGGGGAAATATAGGGTCTTGATCTTGATACAGAGGCCGGATATGTGATTGAATCGTGTATAATCCACTTTCCGAATAAAGTATTTCGACCCTTAATGCCTGGGTTACACAAAATCTTTATTGGGATAAGACAATCACGCAATTTGTTTTCTAGGCAAAGAGAACAAATCAAAACTTGAGAATTGTGTTGCTTTTGTTATTGTTGTATTACTTGTGTTTTTCATGTATCTACAAACTGAGATCAATCTCTGTATATATACAGATGGAGAGGTATTAGTTAAAGGGTATAACCAAAAGACATGACTTTAGCCAAGTGATGTGTCTTTTCAGTTTGAACTGGCACCTGTTCAGGAACTGCTCGGCCGAGTCAAGGGACTCGCTCGGCCGAGCAAAGATGTCCCATGACAATTTGCCCAGCTGCACGGCCGTGTCATTTGAACTGCACGGCCGTGCTGTTCATACTGCTCGGCCGAGCAAGGCATATGCCTCGCCGAGCAAGGTCGTCCGTAAACTTGGACAATCTGCTATGCTCTGCTCAGTAGGAGTCAAGGACTCTGCTCGGCCGAGCACATCAGCAAAATGTGCTACCCTTTAACTTTTACTTCTTTATCGAGGTTGACTTCGTTTTAGCTCAAACGAGTGTGTACTCCACACTTTCCCTTACTCGTATCCGAGTCTAATACGAATCACATTGATCTCTAGTAAATCATCATTACAATAAAACAAGTTGATGACACTAAAATCACCAACAAATCCCTCCATTTTAGTGTAATCCTTTGATTTACTAAACTTTATAAATAACGAAACAAACGAATGCATAAATGAAAATGTCTTGCGATTGAATTTTCATCTTAGTATAATACACATTTCAAATACTCGAGAATCGGGGTGTCGTAACGATTGAACCCGTCAACTCATATGAATACAGAAGATACTATACACATAAGTTCAAGGTACAATTCTCTTTGTTTAATCTTGACACTATTACAAGCCATGTGTCCATATCCAATAGTGAACATATAGGAAGCCAAGTCCTAGCTTCTTGAAGCGGCAAAACTTCATGTCCACATAGGTAGTTCCTTTTAATCTTGCACCTGCATTTGCAATTTTTCAAAGGAACTATTAAGAAGATATTCTTCAACCTAACCTTTACTTGCAGTGTCCGAACACATACCTTGGGAAAGATAATAACATGTGTTCCAATCTCCAACTGCGAGCTTTCCACATTGAATTCAAGCTTCTAACGTTGTATTAGAAGGGAATTGGGTATCTCACAATTAGAGGATTAAATGGACTTTAATCCCATTCCCATTGCGAGACTTATTTACCAAGTCTCCGGCTAACCCCTTCGTCAAGTGGTCGGCCAAATTTTGTTGCGACCGAACAAACTCAGCGATATCACACCATTCATGATTAAATCCCGAATCATACTATGTCCGACACCCAAGTGTCTAGACTTGCCATTATAAATCGACTATAGGCCCTAGCCAAGGTGGCAGCACTATCACAATGGATAGACATTGGTGATATCGGTTTTGGCCATAATGGAATCTCATATATCAAGTTCCGAAGCCACTCCGCTTCTTTTCCAAAGCATCCAATGCTACAAACTCGATTCCATTGTAGAATGTGTAATACATGTCCTGCTTTTTGGAAGCCCAAGAAATGGCACCTCCTCCAAGCAAGAACACCCAACCACTAGTAGAAGATGAATCTTCTTGGTTGATCCAACTAGCATCGGTATAACCTTCTAATATAGAAGGATGTCCACTATAACACAAACCATAGTCCATAGTACCTTTTAAGTACTTGAACACCCTTGTTATAGCATGCCAATGCTTTGTCTACTAGGATTACTAGTGAACCCGCTCAATCTTCCAACCGCATAAGCAATATCGTGTCGAGTGCCCGTCATAGCATACATCAAACCGCCAATGGCTTTTGAGTATTCGAGCCGTGACACGGAGTTTACCAAGATGTTGATACAAGTTTCTCAAGTAGGATCCATGGGAGTACTAACTTTAGAATAATTATCACAATTAAACCTCTTGAGAATTTTCTCAATATAATGAGATTGTGATATTGCAATTACCTTGTTCATCCGTTTAATCTTTATACCAAGAATTACATCGGCTTCTCCTATGTCCTTCATCGAAAACTTTGATGACAAAAAC